>JABSTB010000587.1:0-51551 GCA_013756995.1 Neonectria neomacrospora | reverse complement strand
GGGGGAGGGGCTTGGCGAGCTAGCCAGTGGCTAATGCAGCTATACTTGACATCATATGCAGTCCCAATGAAGGATCGTCGATGTAACAGCTTCGTGCAGGATGCCATCTCGGCCAAGATTGCCAAGGCAGCACCTTACTCCATACCGCAGCTGCCAGTGCCAGGCGACTGCCAGGCGATTGCCGCCTCCATACGGATACACGAATCATGAAGTGAGGAGTCCATTGGCATAGTACGATGATCCCCCAAATCCCCCTAGATCCCTCTGGGATAGGCCCGTCCCGGATAGGATATTCGTGCGGCTTAAATCTCGGCATTGGTGGGGCCCTAGGTTTTGCCATTCTTCCGTAGGGCTCCTTCTCGGCTTATTTCAAACAAGCCAAACAAAATCTACGAACTAGGTAGACTGCTTTAGACTACGCGCTTGGCTCCTTGGCTCCCCAAAGTACTACCTTCCATACTAACTAAAGCTTGCCTTGGCTTTGCCTTGGCCTTGGCTTTCTTTACCTTGCCCTGCCTAAGATACGAAAAATCAGGCTACTTCGGGAATTGGCAAGTTCACCCCGGGCCCACGTTCCGTCTGCAAGGTCGGTGCTCCTGGCTCCGCCATCATCATGACATCGTCGATTCGGCGAATATAATTTTATGAGCCGTCAAAACGCCAGTGTCAGCAATTCACGGCAACGTCAGCAACTTCACACCAACGTCAGCAAACGGCAGACACCCGTTTGGCTGCGTGGGCTTCCCGTTGCTTCATTGCTTCCCTCTGCCCGCTGCCGATGCGCCTGTGCGTGCATCTGCGGATCATCGCCCGGCACATTCGACCCGCTCGTCATCAAGCCTCTTTTTGCACGATGCACATGAAGCACTCGCCTGGAGCACGCCAGCAATCCAATAGTTATGAGACACACAGACTGCGAGATAAGGAACGTGTTCATCATCCAAACCGGCCTTGTCCCTGCCGTTTGATTATGTGATTGATACCCGACCGGACTGTTACGTACGCCTCTCCATCTACTATCTACACTGCGTCCACAGCATGTCGTCCAACTGGCAAACCCCATCTGCCACCTATCTACAGACCTTCTATGTAAGCTGTGGAGAGGTGCTGGATAATGGATCCACGTCCGGCCCACCTAATCGCCACGCACGCTGCAGTACTACGAAGGCTTGAGACCCCGTGTGAGACCCCGTTCGGTCCCCCGTGGGCCCGTAGCATACCCCGTAATCATACAGCGAGGGCGTGTTCTATGCCGCAGCATCAGCATCGGCATCACCCTCACCCTCACCCTCACTTGTACACGGCAATCTGCACGCCCGTCTTATTGGATGGCCCGATCCGCATCACGGCAGTGTAAGGGGCTGGGTCGCGCGCCTCGATCCGCCGGTAAACACGGGCCAGTCGGGCCAGCATGTATGCAGCCTCCGTCTGCACCATCATCTGCGCCGGGCACCGCCGAGGACCTCCACCGAAGGGCAGGAACTCCCAGAACACCCGTCGCCCGTCGAACCGCTCCGGCTTGAACTCCTCCGCGTCGTTGCCCCAGATCTCCGGGTCGCGGTACATGACCGTCTTGGTAATCGACACAACGTCCCCCTTGCGCACAAAGAAAGGCTCCTTGGCGTCCTTACCTCCGCCCACGGGCAACACTGAGTCATTGAGGCAGACGCGGATCTGCGTAACGTTGTTGGGGGTCAAGCGGTGGGCTACCAAGCGTGCAAAAATTAGCCCCGACGTCAAAAAAGATCAAACCGTGCGCCGCTCGGTCAGGGAGCTAGGGATGGGAGGCTGCTTACTCTCATTTAGAACGCATTGGAGGTACTTCATGTTACGCAGCGCCTCAAAGGTCAACGGCGCGTCTCCGTGGGCGAGAACCTCCTGGCGGAGCTTCTCCCAGGCCTCGGGGTGGCGCGCGAGGTGCCAGATGCAGTTGCTGATGAAGATGGACGTGGTGTCGTTGTTGGGCACAAACACCAGGCAGAGCTGCGATCGCAGCAGCTCCTCGTCTCGCAGGTTCCACGCCATGTACCAGATAAGGTCAGTTCGCTCGGGCTCGACGGGCTTGCCGTCCTTGATACGCTGCTCCCGCTCCTCGATCTCCTTGTACGTCTCCCGGATGTGCACGTTGATGAAGTCGTGGACTTCGGCGACGGCCTTGTACCACCAGGTCCAGTTGAAAGCCCACATCATCATGTAGAACTGAGCGCGCATGCGGCCGCCCTTGAGCACATCCAGCATGGCCCAGGTGATTCGGGCACGGTCCGGGTTCGCCAGGGCGTCCATTGGCTTGCCGAAGATGAAGTTGGTTGTGAGATCGAGGAACTAGTTACAGGTTTATCTTAGCGGCGATTCTTCAGAAGCACCAAGAACACAAGGGAACGAAAATGAGCAGTTGAGTGCCAGGACAACAACTCACCCAGCGTTGAATAAGAGACTGCATGTTGAAGGATTCGCCATCGCCGGGAATCAGCGCCATCATGCGGTCGGCAAACGGCTCGATTCGGTCCGTACTGGTGTACACCTCGCGGTAGAAGAAGGGCTTGAGGAGGAAGCGACTGAACTCCCAATCCTTGCCATCGACGGTGCTGATTCCCTTGTCGGCGAAAGGCATCGACCCCTTGGTGTGGCGGCGCATGGGCTCGATGCCAAAGTCGTGGAAGTTGGTGGCCGTCATAGCCTTGAGGTTGTCAGGCTCGCTCGTGTAGATCTGTCGCTTGCCGAAGAAGTTGATCTCGAACGTCTTGGGCATGTTGGAATGCAGCTCGATGAGCCAGGGCAGGTAATAGTTGCCCTTCAAGGCCCCGATCTGGGCTAGCACAATGTCCAGTCCCAGGACGGGATCCCACTGCCAGCGCTTGGCCACCGGCCGGCAGCCCTGGGCCTTTCCCGTGGCATCCTTTCGCAGGAGTCTGCTCAGGAGGAAGGCCAGCAGCACCGCGGACGCAATCGTCAGCGTGAGACTGTGCTTGGCAATCAAGTCGTTGGTGATCATGTTGTAGGTGATCATGTTGGCGGAGAAGTTGGTGGATGGATGTCAAACTCGACGTGTGTAAGTGGGCGAGGTAAAGGCTCTAGGGGGAAACGGGCACACACAGGGGGGAGGACTTGAAGATGGGTGGGCCGCCTCTTCAAGTTCAAGCTCAATTGCAATGCAACTCAAAAAACGTCTGATGCAGCAACACCCCGGGTCGTCTCGGTTTGTTTTTTTGTTTTTTCTTGTTTCGGCGCTGAGAAGAGTCGGAGTTGCATCGAGCTAGGTGGCTGGGCATTGCTGCGAAGGCGGCCGCCCTGATGATACGATGCCGCCAGGATTCCCCGAATTCCCCGTTGCCGCCAGCCCGCAGTGGGGTATTTTCCGTTGCAGCATCCATTCCCATCGACGAGGTCTAGGACTCCCTCCGACAGGTCCGGTTCGTAACCTCGAGAAAGGCCACAGGTTTCTGCATATGTCTACGACGTACTTGATGCCTACTCGTGTAAATGAATTCCCAATACCTTGGTTACGTATGCATCCTAGTATCGCTCGAGTTGGATTCTAGTGGGTCGAAGAGCTGTAGGATCAGATACCTAACCTGCAACCACTGTGTCTGCCCACTGCCTTGTATAAATTCCCAATCAGATCTTTGCCCATATCCATACCCATACATACCCCTAAAGTAGAATCCGTCTGTATCTCTTTACCATGTCTTCGACGGAAACCGCCGGGGCCGGTAAGGCGCCTGTCATCCGGGCCAATCCCGCCCTTCAGACATACTACGAGTCGCAGGAGTCGTACCTAGTGTACGAAGTTGTGCTGCGCGGTTCTCATCACTTCGGTTTCTATGAGAAGGATACGTACTGGCCGTTCCCCGTAGGCCGCAGCCTAGAGCGGTAAGTAGATTTCCTCGCTTGGTTGCTCACAACGATAACTTACACCGCCTCTACAGCATGGAGGCGAAGCTCCTGAGCGCACTGGCACTGCCCTCCGGCTCTCAGATCCTGGACGCAGGATGCGGCTTTGGCCCCGTTGCGATATCCATGGCGAAAAAGGGGATGCGCGTCACGGCCATTGATATCATCGATCACCATGTCACCAAGGCACGACGCAACGTCGAGAAGGCCGGGCTGCCAAAGGGGCAAGTGACAGTTGAGAAGATGGACTACCAGCATCTGGAGTCCATCGCAGACGAGTCCCATGACGGTGTATATACACTACAAGCCATGGGGCACGCCACAGACGCCAAGGCAGCCGCAACGGGCTTCTTCCGGATCCTCAAGCCTGGTGGCAGGATTGCCTTCTTCGAGGCGCAGCGCAGTCGAACCTCCGGCGACTATGACGAAGGTGACGAGTTGGCGGGGCATCTGAAGCTGGTCAACGAGTACACGGCCATGCCGACGAACGAGCTTTCCAGGGAGGACTATTTCAAAGACCTCCTGGAAGACGCCGGCTTCGTGGACGTCGAGGTGCGAGACTACTCGGAGAACATCCGGCCGCAACTGCGGCTGTTCTACTCCCTGGTGGTCGTACCGTGGTTCTTCATCCGGTTGCTGGGCCTAGAGAAGAACTTTACCAACATGATTTGCGCGACGTCGGGGTATATTGGACAGCCGCGGTGGAAGTTTGTGGGGATCAGCGCGACGAAACCTGGGCCGGATATTGAAGGGGCGAAGACTAAGTGAATACCAGAGTTGGCTTATGATTGACAGCGGGATTTTGCGTGTTATACTTCAAAGATTCCAGACGTTTTATGGAATCTGGTTCCCAGTTATGTCGAGCAGTGTTTATCAGCTCCACGTGAGGTTGAAAGTGTGGAGTGTAGTAATTCGTTATTCGATCATGACCGTGGCTTATTCTCCCTCCTGCTGTATCTTGCCATGGAAAGAAAACGAACAGAGACACGATTTTTCATACACCTTACGAGAACATCACCTGTCCCTGTCAGTCCCCTTCTTAATTATTTTCGTTGTAGTGGGCCTACCCGGTAGCTTTCTTTCGCTCGCCGTTGGAAACCCTGCGGCATACAAAGTGCTATGCAGGACAAGGACAGGGTCATAGAGTACCACAAAAACCATGCATCTTGGTCGCTATTGCATATGCGTTCGTAATTTAATCATGTTGAAATTTCAATTGAAGATTGGGATGTGGTTAAGCATGATGCGCTGAGATGTAAGCAATCACGTTCACTAGCACGTGTTTTCTGACCTGTCTTATCCTTACTTCTATTGCTATAGCATAGTGGGATTATCCGGTGCCTGGCTGTCAGACTGCTCAGCTGGAGAGATAAGAGGCGAGGTGCATTGAGTTTGCATGATGGAGTGCTTCAGATACAGACGCTAGAATTGCAGCATTTGGTTTTTGGGTTACAGGCCCTCATTGGTAAACCTATTTTTGAGCCATGAACCGTTCCCCTGCAACCCGTTTTCAAGGATAAAGTCGACATTCCCCCCTGGCTTTTCAATGAGTCAAGAAGCCACGTTCCCTAATGTTCCACCAATAGGGGTCAACGGAGTTGCTGCATTCAGTCTATGTACTAGCACACCTTTACTTTGCAGGTCTTCTGGGACAACATAGGTTACAAGCGGCGATGAATAGGGCACTAGAGCCTGGAGAGCACTGGAGTTACAGCGCTCTTAAGCCGTAAGAGCCCTAAGAGCCCTCTTTCTATTATCTTGGACTTACAGATCAGGCCTAGAGGAACTAAGACAGTTTGGAGAAGCCATGATATGTATTACGCTGGGTCTATTATCTCGGGCAAAGAAGCATCCTTGAGTGAAACTGTGAACGTAAATACTTTACTAATAACACTCCTCGGCAATAGGATACGCCAACTTCCTGCCGGAAATTTCGCCCTTCCACACCGCCCTCATGCCCTCGCCAACAGCGGCCAACCCGCCTTTCCGATCCTCCTTGGGATACGGCTCAATGAGGCCCTCATCAACCAGCTGCTGAGCCACTACATACCATGCTTCGGCGACCTCGCGATCACGTGGGCGCGCGTCCAAGTTGTACGGCGGCACCCAGGCGACGGCGTGGCCAAACTGCGTGTAGGTGCACACCCACTCGGCCACGACGCTGCGTCGCGTGTGGCCTCGCAGCGGGAACGCGTCCAGCGCCACGTACCGTCCGCCGGCCGATCCCAGCGCCTCGTAGCAGATGCTCATCGACGCCGTGTCGGTGATGCAGTCCAGTGCCAGCTCCAGCCCGTTGGCCGTGTGCTCGCGCAGGTCTGCGCCACACGTCGGCGACCGGTAGTCGAACGTAGCCGCCGCTCCGAGGTGCTTGGCCCGCGCGGCCGAGCCCGGCGAGCACGTTGTGATGGGCGTGAAGCCCGCGAACTTCAGCACCTGGATCGCCATTGCGCCGGTTGCCGTGCCTCCGCCGTACACCAGCGCCATCCGTGTCTTCTGTTGGGGGTCGGGGGTTGTCTTCGAGTCGGAGATGGTTTGCGTTGACGGCATGGGCACCTGCAAGTACTGGAAGAGCGCCAGCCCAACTGTGGCGAGCGTCGCCCCGATCGTCGCAGCCGTCGAAAAGTCCATGGCCGCGGGCATGTGCCAGATGAGGCGCGCGGGAACGGCAACGTACTCGGCAAAAGCGCCATTGTCGTGGCGAAGGGGGTTGTTGCCAAAGACACCGCCGAACACGCGGTCGCCGATGCTGAGGGCCCGCATGTTGTTGTTGGCTCGAAACTCGTCGGAGTCTACCTTGGCCCCCAGTGCGACAATGAGGCCCGAGAAGTCGACTCCGCTGGTCGCGCCAGGCGACGGCGACATGTCCGCTGATTTGCCATCGACATGATTGATAGAGACACAAACGACTCGAACGAGGACCTCGAACGCATCGAGAACTGGTAGTGTTGTGGCAGTGGACACATCAACTGTACTAGGCCCAGTGACCTTGACAGCTGCTTGCGTTGCTGGCAGTGAGGTTGCGAGCGCCATTTGAAATTGAGGATCTCAACAAACGAGTTGAACTTCAAGCACAGTCTGCTGGTGCACTGGGTAACAGTGGTGATTCGTCCTAGACTGCTCGAAATGTGACTTCCAGGGTTATCTGAGCAGCGACAGTGGATGTGGCCTCGTTGCGTTTGTTCAAGTAACTCGAACAGTACGCACCCGTCGCTCCACAGCGCGGCCTCCTAAAGACTAGCGCACCTAGAAACAACTCTCCGGGCCTGTCTTCTCAAGCTCCCTCAGTCTGGCCAGCTACGACGACACGCTGACGAGAGTCGGGTAATATGGTACACCCCGAAAGGATTCCCCGCGACGCCGAAACCTCCACGGCCCGGGATCCTGCCTGGGTCTTACACGCAATTCGACGGTGCTGGATCCGGTCTAGCCGCCGGAGAATTCGTCCCAGGTGGGCGCAGTTTTCGGGTAGGGCTGACGGCAAAAGCTCACGCCACCCCGGCCGTTGACCGGCATCGTGGACAGGGGTCAAGCAGCCGCCAGTGCTCACTCCGAATCCGTCGGAGTATTGGCTGAAACTCCAACAGATGGTGATTGCCACCCCTTGCAGATTATGGAATCAGGACTCGAACAGAGTATCGCTCGAAACTCAAACGGAATATTGAGCGAAAAAGAATGACCCACCTCTCCAGGCTGTACACAGCAACTCGCCGAGAATCATCTATAGATTTCGTGGATTGGAACAAAGACCATCTGATAGCTCAACCAATGTCTTGCTCAAACTTGAAGACTCGATAGGGCATCTCTCCCAAGTCTGAAACTAGTATTCACAGCGTTCTTTTTATTTACATCTTATTGTTTTACTTACTAGTTGTCACCTACGGAGGAGCCCTGTACCACTATCACTACCACAATGTCTCAACAACGATACCCCGAGCCCATCGCCGTCATCGGCTCGGCGTGTAGATTCCCAGGCGCATCCAGCTCGCCCTCCAAGCTGTGGAGTCTGCTCCAGCAGCCTCGCGACGTCCTCAAGAAGTTCGACCCAGACCGCCTCAACCTGAAACGATTCCATCATACCAGTGGTGACACCCACGGTGCGACCGACGTCAACAACAAATCATATCTCCTCGAAGAAAACACCCGACTCTTCGATGCCTCTTTCTTCGGAATCAGCCCCCTGGAGGCGGCCGGTATGGACCCCCAGCAGCGTCTGCTGCTGGAAACCGTCTACGAGTCGTTTGAGGCGGCCGGCGTGACCCTCGATCAGCTCAAGGGTTCTTTGACCTCGGTCCATGTTGGTGTCATGACCAACGACTACTCCTTTATCCAGCTCCGCGACCCAGAAACGCTGTCGAAGTACAACGCGACTGGCACGGCCAACAGTATTATGTCGAACCGCATTTCATATGTCTTCGACTTGAAAGGTCCATCAGAGACGATCGACACGGCGTGCTCCAGCTCGCTGGTCGCCCTGCACCACGCTGCCCAGGGCCTGCTCAGTGGCGACTGCGAGACTGCCGTCGTCGCCGGCGTCAACCTCATCTTCGACCCCTCTCCATACATCACTGAGTCCAAGCTACACATGCTGTCACCCGACTCCCAGTCTCGTATGTGGGACAAATCTGCGAATGGCTACGCCCGCGGCGAGGGCGCAGCCGCGCTGCTCCTGAAACCCCTCAGCCGCGCCCTGAGAGACGGCGATCACATCGAGGGCATTGTCCGAGGTACAGGCGTCAACTCGGACGGCCAGAGCTCCGGCATCACCATGCCTTTTGCCCCTGCGCAGTCGGCGCTCATTCGCCAAACTTATCTCCGTGCTGGCCTCGACCCGATCAAGGACCGGCCCCAGTACTTCGAGTGCCACGGCACTGGAACTCCAGCTGGTGACCCCGTTGAAGCGCGAGCCATCAGCGAGTCGTTGTTGGACGGTGAAACATCCTCCGACAACCCCCTCTACGTGGGATCGGTTAAGACCGTCATCGGCCATCTGGAAGGCTGCGCGGGTCTTGCTGGTGTCATCAGGGCGATCCTCGCGCTGAAGCACCGCACCATCCCACCTAACCTCCATTTCAAGGAGCTTAACCCGGCCATTGCCCAGTATTACGGCCCGCTCCAGATCACCACCAAGGCGTTGCCCTGGCCCGAGGTGCCGGCTGGAACTCCCGCTCGAGCGAGTGTCAACAGTTTCGGATTTGGAGGCACGAATGCGCATGCCATCATTGAAAGCTATGACAATGACAGCGCATCTAGCAGTATCAAGGCTCAAGACGAGCAGCCCGAAGAATCCAGTGAAGGTGGCCTGGGCCCCCTGATATTCTCGGCTGCATCTGGATCATCGCTTCTGCGAACTGTCCAAGCTTACCTGGAGCACCTGAGAGAACATCCCTCTGTCGATCTGCAGGACTTGAGCTGGCTGCTTCAGACCAGACGAACTACCCATCGAGTTCGAACGCATTTCTCCGGAGCGTCGCGGGATGCTGTTCTGGAAAACATGGCCACTTTCGTCACCACCCATGAGAAGGCTTCGAGTGCTACCATTGGGTACCAACCACAACTCGTCAATCCAAGTGAGGCTCCCGGTGTTCTCGGCATCTTTACTGGCCAAGGTGCGCAGTGGCCTGCTATGGGACGAGAGTTGATTCAAAAGTCACCTCTCTTCCGCAAGACCATCGAAGAATGCGAGGCCGTTTTGAACGCTTTGCCGGAAGGCGATGTTCCGGAATGGTCCCTGATGCAGGAGCTGACGGCGGATGCGTCCTCGTCGCGACTGTCCGAGGCGATGATTTCCCAGCCTTTGTGCACAGCCGTGCAGCTTGGCTTGGTCAATCTTCTTACTGCTGCCGGTATATCCTTTGATGCCGTCGTGGGCCACTCTTCTGGTGAGATTGCTGCTACGTATGCGTCTGGCATCATCACTATCAAGGGCGCGATGCAGATTGCATACTACCGAGGTTTCCACGCCAAGCTGGCAACTGGCGCTGACGGCGAGCGAGGAGGCATGCTGGCAGCAGGCCTCTCCTTTGAAAAGGCCACACAGTTCTGCTCCCGCCCCGAGTTCCAGGGCCGCATCCAAGTGGCGGCCAGCAACGCCCCCCAGAGCGTGACTCTCTCCGGAGACATCAACGCAATCAAGGAAGCAAAGGAACAGCTCGACACGGATAACATCTTCGCGCGCCAGCTGAAGGTAGACACCGCGTACCATTCGCACCACATGAAGCCATGTGCCGGGCCGTACCTTCAGTCGCTGCTGGCCTGCGATATCGAACTCCAGGCCCCTAAGCCGGGCCGCTGCGTCTGGAACTCGAGCGTGCGTGGCGACGCGGAGCTTCTGAAGCGCGATTTGAGTCCTCTCAAGGGACCTTACTGGGTGGCAAACATGGTCCAAACCGTGCTCTTCTCCCAGGCCATCGACTCGTCCATCTGGCATGGTGGTCCCTTTGACTTGGCCATCGAAGTCGGCCCTCATCCCGCACTCAAGGGTCCTGTTGAGCAGACTCTGAAAGCAGCTTACGGCTCAGTCCCCATGTACACAGGGGCGCTGAAGCGCAACGGCAGTGATATCGAAGCACTTTCAGCGGCCCTGGGCGTTACATGGGCGCAGCTTGGTCCGTCGTTTGTTGACTTTTCCGGCTTCCGGGAGGCCTTCTACGAGTCTCAGGCGCCGGCTCCCAAGGTGATCAAGGATCTGCCCACGTACTCCTGGGACCACGAGAAGGACTACTGGCGCGAGTCCCGTATCTCGCGGAGGTACCGCACTGGAAAGGACGTCGGCCACGAGCTGCTGGGACGTCGCACACCGGATGACAACGACCACGAGCTCCGGTGGCGCAACGTTCTCAAGCTGAGCGAGATGCCCTGGGTCCGCGGACACGAGGTGCTGGATGAAGTGCTTCTGCCAGGCGCCGCCTATGTGTCTATTGCCGTTGAGGCCGGCAAGCATCTGGCGACCTCTACTGGGAAGTCGGTTCGCCTCATTGACGTTGAGAACGTGGACATTCTCCGTCCCGTGGTCGTGCCTGACAACCAAGAGGGTGTCGAGACGCTATTCACTGCGCACATTCTGAACAGTTCTCCATCCGATGGTGTGCTGAGGGCCCGGTTCTCGTACTACATCTGCAACGATCAGTCGAGTGGATCAATGGTTCACACTTGCAGTGGTGATCTTGTTGTTCATCTTGGAACTGACTCTGAGTCTGGGGACTTGCTGCCACCGAGAGATGCAGTGCCCCCGAACCTGGTGAACATCGACGGCGAGCGAGTCTACAAGATGTTTGAGGGCATCGACCTCAAATACTCTGGCGTTTTCCGAAGCATCGCCGATAGTAAGCGATGCCTCAACTATGCCACTGCAACCGGTATCTGGGCCGAGGGTTCGTTGAGCGACGAGTATGGCGTTCATCCCGCGATGCTCGACGTTGCTTTCCAGACCCTGTTCATCGCCCGCGCGCACCCGGCCAGTCGTCAGATTACATCGGCCTTGCTGCCGTCACATATCGACCGAGTCCGAGTTAGCCCATCGGTACAAATCCTGCAGCCTGAGGGCGGAGGCGACATCAAAGCCGCCTTCGAATCGTGGGTTGTTGGCCAGACAGCCACTTCACTCACGGGAGATCTCAATGTATACGACGCTGAGACCGGAAAGACGTTCCTGCAGGTTGAGGGCCTTGCTACGAACATGGTCGGCGAGCAAGACGCCTCCCACGACCAGCCGATCTTCTCCAAGACCGTCTGGGGGCGGTATGACTCCGTCGGACTGGCTGATCCTGTGCGCGACGCCGTCAAGGATGCCGAGGCTACGCGTCTTGCCGAAGACATTGAGCGTGTTGCCTTGTTCTACATCAAGCGCATTGTGAACCAGATTGGCGCTGATGAAAGGGCGGGATTCCAGTGGTATCACCAGCGCATGTTCGGAGCCTTCGAGAAGCACCTGGCGACCATCAAGAACGACGAGCATCCCGTTTTGCCGAGCAACTGGCTTACCGACGAGCCGTCTGTGCTAGAAGATATCAGCAGTGCGCACCCTGACTCTATCGACTTGCAGCTTCTTCATGCTGTGGGCGAGAACCTGGCGGATGTCGTCAGAGGTGACACACAGTTGCTGGAAGTCATGCAGGAGGATGACATGCTGGACCGTTTCTACATGGACAACTGCGCGTCAGCCCCCATCAACCAGAGCATCGCCGACGTGTTGCAGCAGATTACTTTCAAGTTCCCGCGCTGCAACATCTTGGAGATTGGTGCCGGAACCGGTGGCACAGTAAGTCCTACTCGAAATGGCTATCTTGATTGACTCAATACTGACTTGACATAGACTTGGAGTGTTCTCAACTCGATCAACAACGCGTATGACTCGTACACCTACACCGACATCTCGTCTGGCTTCTTCCCCAATGCTGCTGAGAAGTTCTCCGACTTTGCCCACAAGATGGCCTTCAAGATCCTCGATGTCGAGAAGGATCCCACAACCCAGGGCTTTGCCGAAGAGTCTTACGACGTCATCATCGCGGCCAACGTGCTCCATGCCACTCGATCCCTGGAGACGACGCTGCGCAACGTGAGGTCTCTCCTCAAGCCAGGCGGTTTCCTGGTTCTGATGGAGGTGACGGGCATGCAGAGTGTCCGTGTGACCTTTATCCTGGGCGGTCTTCCTGGATGGTGGCTTGGTGCGGATGATGGACGTCCCCTCGGCCCTGGCGTGTCTGTCGTGGACTGGGACGTGCTCTTCGACAAGACGGGATTCTCAGGAGCCGACACCGTCATGCATGATCTGGAAGACGAGACCAAGCACTGCAACTCGCTGATTGTCACTCAGGCTATTGACGACGCCTTCTTGCGCATGCGTGAGCCGCTGTCCTTCATGGCCGAGCTGCCTCCTCTCACCGAGCCACTGCTGGTCATCGGTGGGAAGAAGCTCACCACGACTAAAATGATGAGCGAGATCCAGAAGCTTCTTCCGAGGTCGTGGAAGCGCCACGTCCAGACCGTCGGCAGCATTGATGAAATTGACACGGCTAAGTTGATCCCGAGGATGGATGTGATCTGCCTCCAGGAGGCCGACGATCCGTTATTCGCTACTCCCATGACTGCGAAGCGCATCGCCATTCTGAAGAGTCTCCTCATGAGCGCAAAGAACATGCTTTGGGTGACTGGCGCGGGCAAGTCTCACACCCCGCGAACGAGCATCTTCCTCGGTATCGCGCGCATTGTTCCTTCGGAGCTGCCGCAGCTGAATCTGCAGATGCTCGGCCTCGAGTCTGGGGCATCGCATTCGGTTGCAGCCAGAAACTGTGTCGAGGCATTCCTACGCCTCAGGGCCACAGAGGAGGGCAACAGCCGTCACATGTTGTGGTCTCAGGAGCCCGAGATGGAGATCCTCGCCGACGGCCAGACCATGGTCCCGCGTGTGGTGCCAAACAAGCCCCTGAACGAGCTGTATAATGCGTCCAGGCGTGCCGTTACGAAGACCATCGACGCTACGGAAGTTCCGGTTCGGGCTGTTGAAGGACCCGGCAAGATGACGCTTCAAGCTGCAGAGCTTCAAGATGCATCTGCGCAGCGTGCTCGCGTCCAGGTCAAATACGCCCTGCACATTCCCACCGTGAACGGGAAACAGGTCTATCTCGTCTGCGGGCATCGCCAAGGGTCCGAGTCTGCCACCCCGGTCATGGCTATTTCCGAGTCCAACGGCTCTGTTGTCGAAGTGGACCTCGAGCGTCTCATCACCATTGATGAGGATGGATGCACGCCTGGTGTTCTTGCTGCTACGGCCAACCATCTACTTGTGCGAGCTATCGCCATTCTAGCATCCGAAGCCCGCAAAGTACTATTGTACCAGGTGGATGAATCTTTGGCAGCAATGGTTGCCACGGAGATTGCAGCTCAGGGAGGCGAAGCCCACTTTGCTTCCTCAAGCTCAGATGCCCCTGACTCCTGGATCAAGATACATGTCAACTCATCGAAGCGCGCCCTATCTAGGGTCGTGCCTCGTGATGTCCAGCTTTATGTCGACTGCTCGGGCTATTCGTCTGCAGGCCCCAGTGCATCATCTGCCTCGGACACTCTCCGCGCCTGTGTCCCGGTGGATTGCGAAGCTCAGCAACTCGGTGGCGGTCTTCTGCAAGAAGCGTTCCAGAGAACGGAGAAGGGAGGGTCGACCTTGTTTAAGGAGTCATATGCCAAGGCGAAGAGCTCGTTCAACGAGAACCAGGAGCAAACCTTAGATTGTGACCTGGTCAAGGCTGCTGATCTTGCGGGTATGGATTCATCATCGCTCACGCACGAGAGATACGTGGCCGACTGGCAAGAAAAGGAGTCTCTCACTTTGACCATCCAGCCTCTCGATTTGCAGGGGATATTCAAGCCCGACAAGACCTACTTCATGGTCGGCATGGCAGGTGGCTTGGGTCTCTCAATTTGCCAGTGGATGATCCGTAACGGTGCAAAGCACTTGGTCATCACGAGCCGCAACCCGAAGGTTGACGACAGCTTGCTCGAGGATGCGCGCCGTGCGAACGCGAAGCTTCACGTCATGTCCATGGACGTGTCCAAGAGAGACTCGGTTGAGAAAGTCGTCCGGCTGGTCCAGGACACCATGCCTCCCATCGCGGGTGTCTGCAACGCTGCCATGGTGCTGTCGGACAAGCTCTTCATCGACATGGACGTCGACCAGCTCAACAACACGCTCGCGGCCAAGGTATACGGCACGGAGCACCTCGACTCCGTGTTCGACGACATGCCGCTGGACTTCTTCGTTCTGCTCTCATCCGTCGCGACCGTCATCGGCAACATTGGACAGGCCAACTACCATGCTGCCAACCTCTTTATGACCAGTCTCGTTGCCCAGCGTCGCGCCAGAGGCCTCACCGGATCCGTTGTTCACGTTGGGTACATCTCCGATGTGGGCTACGTGACGCGCCAGGATCGAGACCGCCAGCTCGACCAGCACTTCCGCAACGTCCGCTTGATGCCTCTGTCTGAGACGGATGTTCACCATGCGTTTGCTGAAGCCATAAGGGGTGGAAAGCCTGGCAGTGTCTCTGGCGCCCACGACATCATCATGGGCCTTGAGACCTTCAAGGAGCCCCTGGCGCTCGATAAGCAGCCGCTTTGGCTGGCCAACCCGCGTTTCGCCCACTTTATGCCGCCCACCACGCTGCAGACACAGCAGCAGCATCGTGGCTCAGGTAGCGCCGACAATGTCCGGAAGCAGGTCGAGGAGGCAGAGACCGAGGACGAGGCTGTTGCTGCCGTCGTGAAGGCCTTCTGCAGCAAGCTGGAGGCTATTCTGCAGCTCCAGGAGGGCAGCGTCAATATCCAGCGGGCCATTATCGATCTGGGTATTGACTCGCTGGTTGCCGTTGAGATCCGGACCTGGTTCCTGAAAGAGCTCGGCGCCGAGGTCGCGGTGGTGAAGATCCTCGGAGGCGACACCGTGATCCAGGTTTGCACGTGGGCAACGAAGAAGGTCATGGCCATCAACATGAAGAAGAAGGAGGTGGCACAGCAAGACGAGGCAGCAGCAGAGAAGGCTGCTACCGCTGCCACTCCTACTCCTGATGCTATTCCCGCTCCCACTGCTCCCACGAAGACGGCATCTCTCACGGTTCCGGTGGAAAATACCAGCCGGACACCTGAGTCCAACAGCGCCAGTGTTTCCGACGTCGACGACTCGGAGAGCTCGGGTGCCGCCAGCAAACTTGGTACTTCCATCAGCGGTAGTTCGTACGCCAAGATCGAGTTCGGCGATGCGGATACCAGATCGGAGAGCGCAGGCTCTTCTGGAATGGCAGACTCTGACGATGCAAACAAGCCAGAGACCATTCGAGAAGAGGTCATGTCGCAAGCCCAGTCCCGCATCTGGTTTCTGTCAAAGCACCTGGAAGACCCGGCGGCGTTCAACATGACGTTCCACTACCGGGCTCAGGGGCCTCTCAGCATGGCTCGACTGCGACACGCTCTGCAAGTGACGACGCACCATCACGAGTGTCTGCGAATGCGCTTCTACCCTCGTCTCGGAGACGGACAGCCAATGCAGGGCGTCATGGGATCGTCATTGTACGAGCTCGAACATATTCCCGATGCCAAGGAGAGTGATGTGCAGAACGAACTTACTCGATTCAAGACTCGCGTGTGGGATCTCGAGAACGGAAAGACATTCGGCGTGACCGTTCTTAGCCATAGCGCAGAGGAGCACGACATTGTCTACGGGTACCATCATCTCGTGATGGATGTCGTGGGCTGGCACGTCTTCGTCCACGACCTGGACAAGGCGTACAAGATGCAGTCGCTGGACAAGAGTGCTGGCTCCTATTTCGACTACACTTCGCTGCAGCTGGAGCAGGAGAAGGCTGGAGTTCTCGAAGAGGACCTCAAATACTGGCAGACCGAGTTTACGACCACCCCCGAGACGCTTCCACTATTGCCCATGGCCCATACCATCGTTCGACCCGCAGAACCGGGCAACGAGAGCCACCACGAGTATCAAGAGCTCACTCCGGGGCAATTCACAGCACTCAAGGAGACATGCCAGCGCCTTCGTGTTAGTCCTTTCCACTTCCACCTCGCCGTGATGCAAGTCTTGCTCGCTCGCTACGCCAACACGGAAGACGTCTGTATCGGCATTGTGGATGCCAACCGTAACGACGATCGTTTCGCCCAGACAGTCGGCTGCTTCATCAACATGCTCCCTGTCCGCTCGCACGTGTCTAGCCACGACAGCTTCGCAAACGTGGCGCGAGCAGCCTCCAAGAAGGCCCTTGCCGCATTTGCACATGCTGCAGTGCCCTTCGACATGATCCTCGACAAGGTCAAGGCTCCTCGCTCGTCGGCGAGCACGCCCCTGTTCCAAGCCGCGGTCAACTACCGCACGGGATCAGTCTGGGAACTCCCGTTGGGTGACTGCCAGATGAAGCTGGCGGGTGCCAAGGATGCGGACAACCCGTACGACATCAGCTTGGGCATCACGGACATGGGCTCGGGTTGCATGATTGAGATTCACTGCCAGGCCTCCTTGTACACATCCAAAGGCTGCCGCACCATTTTGGACTCGTACGTGCGTCTCCTGGAGAGCTTTGCGGCTAACCCGCACTTGGATATCACCGAGTGTGAGATTCACGACAAGTCCCAAGTCGGTCAAGCTCTTGAGCTTGGAAAGGGTCCCGAAATGGAGTTTGGATGGCCATCTACAATGTCCCAGCGAGTCTTGGACATGTGCAGCTTGCACTCTGACAAGTCTGCTGTCAAGGACAAGACAGTCACACTATCGTATTCCGATCTGGCTTCCCGGGTCAATACTGTTGCAGACGCAATCCTCCAAGCTGGATGCACCGCTGGCTCTCACGTCGCTGTTCTATGCGAGCCAACTGTGGACGCCACGGTCGCCATGCTGGCTGTCCTTCACATTGGAGCGGTGTACGTTCCTTTGGATACAAGCCTACCTACTGCACGACATGCGGCCATGGTGCAAAGCAGCAGACCAGCACTGCTTCTGTCCCACTCGGCCACTGATGGTTTGGTTCGCGATCTTGGCAACGAGCTCGACTCGCCGATCCGACAAGTCCGTGTTGACTCTATTTCTGAAGGGGCACACCAGAAGGTTCCTTGTACTGCTGAGCCCGGTGCGCCAGCCGTCTTGCTGTTTACAAGCGGCTCGACTGGCACTCCCAAGGGCATCTTCCTCTCGCAGGCCAACTTTGTCAACCACCTCGCCTTGAAGACACATGTGCTGGACTTCGGCCAGGAGTGTGTGCTTCAGCAGAGCTCTCTGGGATTTGACATGTCGCTGATACAGACCTTCTGCGCGCTTGCTAACGGCGGTCTCTTGGTTATTGTGCCGTCCGAGATGAGGCGAGACCCCGTCGAGTTGACTGGCTTGGTGAGCCGCGAGCGCATCTCGCTCACCATTGCCACGCCGTCTGAATACCTTGCCTGGCTACGCTATGGTGAGGCTTCGCTGACAGAGAACACGGCCTGGCGACATGCCTGTATGGGCGGCGAGCAGGTCCCTGGACAATTGAAGAGCGAGCTCCGTCGCGTTAACTTGTCCGGCTTGAGATTGACCAACTGCTACGGACCGACGGAGATCACTGCTGCAGCAACCTTCCAGGCTATCGATCTGGAAGAGAAGCAAGATGAGGACGAGAGAGCCAAGTTTGCTGTGGGTAAAGCGCTCCCCAATTATTCCGTCTGTATCCTCGATGCGTCCGGCCGGCCCCAGCCTGCGCAGCATGCCGGAGAGATCTGCATCGGTGGTGCGGGAGTTGCGCTGGGCTACTTGAATCTGGCCGACGAAACCGGGCGCAAGTTCATCGCGGACGTTGCTAGCACAGCAGACCGACGGATGTACCGCACCGGAGATCAAGGACGCCTCATGTCCGACGGCACGCTGCTGTGCCTCGGCCGTCTGGATGGTGACACTCAGGTCAAGTTGCGAGGGCTGCGCATCGAACTCCAGGAGGTTGAATCCGCCCTTCTCCAGGCCGCGGATGGCCTCCTTTCAACGGCAGTAGTCTCCCAGCGGGGAGATGTACTAGTTGCGCATGCCACCCTCTCTCCTGGCAAGGACAATGCTACGGAGGAGGAGTTGACACAGGTTCTTGGTCGTCTCAGACTGCCGCAGTATTTTATTCCAGCCGCCATCATCATCCTTGCCGCGATGCCTACCAATTCCAACGGAAAACTCGACCGCAAGGCCATCGGTGCTCTTTCTCTCCCGGAGAGAGGCTCCAATGGGACGCAGGAGAAGATGACAATCCGTGAAGGCGAGGTTCGACTACTGTGGGAGCGCGTTCTTCCCGACACCTCGACGACAGGCCGCCTCGCCCCATCCTCGGACTTTTTCCTGTGCGGCGGCAACTCGCTTCTCATGATGAAGCTTCAAGCGGCAATCAGGGAGTCTATTGGCGTGGCCATCTCGACGCGGACTCTCTACCAAGCCAGCACCCTCCGGGAAATGGCTCGTCGCATTGATGAGCAGCAAACGGCCGAGGGCGACGACACCGAGAGGGAGATCGACTGGGCGGCTGAAACTACTGTGCCGAAGGCGCTACTCCGCCAGATTCGCGAGCTGCCTGCGCCGGTCAAGTCCAGCAAGTCGGACGGCGTCGAGGTCTTGATGACTGGTGCGACCAGCTTCCTCGGCGGACATCTCCTGCAAGCCCTTCTACGGTCGCCTGTGGTTCGCAAGGTGCATTGTGTCGCTGTGTTGGCAGACGATCAGCATCAGCTACCCCGGGATGAGAAGATTAAGTGCTATACAGGAAGTCTACTCTCATCGACTCTGGGCCTCAACGCGGACGAGCGTGACCACCTGGAGCAGACTGTCGATGTCATCGTCCACGCAGGCTCCAGCGGTCATTGTCTCAACACATACGACTCCCTCCGCACGCCTAACCTGCTCTCCACTCACTTCCTCTCCTCGCTCGCCCTGCCACGCTCGATCCCGCTGCTTCTGCTATCGTCAAACCGCGTGGTCCTCTTGTCCGGCAGCACGGCCCCACCGCCGGGCTCGGTCGCCGCTTTTGCGCCGGCGACGGACGGCCTCGAGGGATACACGGCAAGCAAATGGGCCAGCGAGAGCTTCCTGGAGAACCTCGTGACCCACATGCAGCAGGTCTCCAGGTCACCGCTGACGGTCGCCGTGCACCGGCCCTGCGTCGTGGTCAGCGAGCAGGCGCCTAACTCGGATGCGCTGAACGCCATCCTGCGCTACTCGGTCTCGATGCGGTGCGTGCCGCAGCTGGACAGCGTCGAGGGCTACCTGGACTTTGGGAAGGTGGAGAAGATCGTCGACGAGATCGCCGACTCGGCGCTGCAGCTTGCGCAAGCCGGCAGCCAGGGCCAGGAGATCCGGTTCAGACACCACTCCGGAGGCGCCAAGGTGCCGGTCCGCGAGTTCCGCGCGCACATGGAGAACATCTACGGCGGCAGCTTCGACGAGGTCGATGTCACAGAATGGATGCGACGTGCGGCTGACGCGGGCATCGATCCCTTGATCACGGCGTATTTGGAGGGCATCTTGGACAGCGGATCGCCTATGGTGTTTCCGTACTTGGGGGAGGAGTAAATTGTTTAGGGCATGCTTGGTCTTAGTCTTTCTTATTTCTTATCTCTTTTCGTATATCTGTTTGAAAGGAGTATTGTGTGTAGTAGTTAAAGTAAAAAGAGAAGTCATCTCAAGTTAAGAGTCTTGTACGTATCACGGTGATGATGAAAAATTCTAGTCATTTGTCACTGTAATGAAGTCATAAAATAACAGTAACTATGTAGTCTAGTATAAGCTTCCTTAGATTGTCAATCTCAATCCTTCTGTCGCCGAGTTTAGAAAAGCCCACGAGAGTCTTCCATGACACAAAATGTCCGAACAATTAGGCTCCTACATCACGACTCCATATTCCCATGACGAGGCCTCTAAGGATGAACGGCCTGCCGCCAAAGTAGTGGACGGGTATGCTGTCAGCATCCATTACGCTGGGGCCGCGATGGAGATTCCCGGAGATTTCTTCACCATCAACGGAATATTCGCCGGGGATGACGGAGAATTCGCCCGTGTCAGATCTCTTAAAATAGATTTGCAACGATATTGAACAAAAGTCGCAACTGACGTTTCCAGGAGCGAGACTCCTACAATTTACATAGATCTGGCATATTCATCATGGCGGACTTACATACGGGGAAACCAATTACGCTCAAATGTGGCTTGACGCTGCCGAACCGGCTGGTCAAGGCCGCTACGGCCGAGAGCATGGCTCCGAACAACACCCTTCCTGATGAGAAGTTCCAGAACCTCTATCGTCACTGGGCAGAGGGCGGTTGGGGCATGGTTCTTGCAGGTATGCGTCACAAGAGTCCATGACATGACATCTCCCAGCGCGATGAGCAGAAACAACTAATCTCGGCCCACTAGGAAACGTTCAGGTTGATGCCAATCACATTTGCACTGCCACCGACCTCTCAGTGGACCATTCTCTGAGCGACAGCAAGATCGTCGAGGCTTGGAGACCTTGGGCGACCGCGTGCAACGGCAATGGAACCGTGACTGTTATGCAACTTTGCCATCCGGGACGACAGTCTCCCGCCGGCGCTGGCAAGCGCGGTCTCTTCGCAAAATCAATCGCCCCGAGCGCTGTAGCGCTCCAAATGGGTTCCGGCCTTGTTGCCAAGGCGGTAACTGCGCTACTATTCGGCACGCCGCGCGAGATGAGCGTGTCGGACATCGAAACCGTTGTGAGCCAGTTCGCGCGGTCGGCACGTCTGGCAGCCGAGAGCGGGTTCGCCGGCGTTGAGGTCCACGCCGGCCATGGATTTCTCCTTGAGCAGTTTCTATCCACAAAGTCGAATCGGCGAACGGATGCGTATGGTGGCACTCCAGCAAAGAGAGCGAGGATTGTGGTAGAGGTCCTGACGGCGATCCGAGCCGTGGTGCCAGCTGGGTTTTGCGTGGGACTTAGCCTCAACTCAGTGGATCTCCAGTCCCAGACGGAATTGAAGGACTGCGTCGAGCAGGTGAAGTTGATTACCGATGCTGGGGTAGATTTCATTGAGGTTAGCGGCGGCACCTTTGAGAACCCGACGGTAAGTGTTGATATCTCAAGCCAAGGCCTACGAATGACTGACAACTCGGGTATAGATGTTCTTGGGTCCTGAGAAGTCCAGAAAGCCAACGCAGTTGGGACAGCCGCTGGCGCACGAGCCGTTCTTCCTTGACTTCGCCAAAGCAATCAGACCTCACATCCCAGGTATCCCGTTGATAGTGACCGGCGGCTTCCGAAGTTGTCAGGGCATAGAGGAAACCATCGCCGGCGGAGACGCCGACCTGGTTGGCCTCGCAAGACCTGCCGTGGTCAACCCGCTACTCCCCAAGACGACTGTGCTGAGCCCCAAAACCACGGAGTTCGGTCCCGAGATCGATGACGGAGATGTGACGCTGTATGCCAAAAAGACAGAGGCACCATGGATCCTGAAGCAAATAGGTATTCGAGCTGTCGAGGTGCATATAGACAATGTGAGTACACCTGCTCTTGGTGCTAGGGATTTCTAACATTTTCCGCAGGCGTGGTATGTCGAGCAGCTGAAGAAGTTGGCGACGACAAAGGTTTAACGCCTCGTAGAGAAAGATGATGTGAGATAGTACAATACCATAGTGCCATAGGTAGGCAAGTAGAATGAAGTCAGTCAGTTCAATCATGGATCACTGCTGGAATCCGGTTGAATGCATACCTGGTTTATGCAATCACATGCAATCGTGTTTATGCAACTTGTGACTGAGATCTTATCTTCATCCAATCAAAAACGACCAAGTGGGGAAGGAACCATTTGCCGGCGCCGAACACCTGCAGCTGTGCGTCAATTGCTCCGTCCAATGCCGATGAAGTCGCGTGATGGGGCCGGATTCTTGCTTAAACACGCTCATCTATCTCCGTCCACGGACATCCGTATGACCAGCGTACGCTCTGTACGTTGTTGAACATGCTCTCTCTGTTCTTGCCCTCAGTCTGTCCATAATTATCATCGCCATGCCGCTAAACAAGTCCGCCGTGCTTCTGTGCTCCTGCAATTCCCTTCCCGGCCTTCCCTATCCGTCGCTGCCGTCGATATCGATAACGTCATCTCTCGACTCTCGACTGCTCGTCACTTCGTCTTCGTCTTCCTATTCCTATGTCTCGCCATTTCCCTCGAACTCAGCATCGACATCGATATCGCGACACCTCCTCTCGCTTTACGGCCGCCCCCGGAGCTATACCACCGTGAACAATCGCCGCAGCTATGCCACCGTGAACAGTCGCCGCCCCGATGGCCCCGCGCACCACGACGTGCCAGACTGGCCCAAGACTCCCCATCCCACACCATACGACATCCTCGCCATGAGGAAAGGCGATCCCTACACAAAGCACCGCTTCTTCCAGCTCGTCAAAATCTACCACCCGGACAGGCACGGCCACACCCCCGCCGTCCACCGCCTTCCCCATGCCACCCGCCTCGAGCGCTACCGCCTCATCGTCGCCGCAAACGACCTCCTCAGCGATCCCTCCAAGCGCAGTCTCTACGACACCCAGGGCGTTGGATGGACCGGCGACCGGCCGCCGACCCTCAACGAGAGCGTCCGCCACGCCGAGAAGTCGTGGCGTCACCAGCCCGGGAACGCCTCCAGGAACGCAACCTGGGAGGATTGGGAGCGCTGGTACGATGCCCGCGACGGCAAGACCCATGACCCCATGTACATGTCCAACGGCGTCTTCGCGACCCTCGTCGTCATGATGTGCATGATCGGCGCCTTTGCCCAGATGAGTCGCGCTGAACAGTCCGGCACCGAGTACTTGGAGATGAGGGACCAGTCCAATCTTGCCATCGGCCAGCAGATAACCCGAACCACCTTGGTCTCCGCTGGACGGAGCAAGGACGAGCGTGTCGATAGCTTCCTGAGGGAGAGAGAGAACGTTGCGTACGAGTTTACACCGTCAAAGTATGATGAGTACGCGGCCGAACCAGAGCCGAGGCCTGAGCGCCGGTCTCGACCATGAAATACAAATACAGATTATGAGATTCAATGTCTTTGCTCTAAAGAATTAAAGAATACAACATCTTTCACCCCGTCAACCGACCTTTCCACGTAAAGTGTGCCTCTGGGTCCTCTGCCAATGTTCTCATCGACTTCACATCCACGCCATCGCCCTTCTCAATCAAGCCTGCCTCCACGGCTTGCAGCGCATACTCCCTCGCTTCAACGACCTTTCCCAGCAAATTGGCATTCATCGCGGCCAGTGTCAACACCCCAGCTAGCTTGGCGTCCAATCGCTCCTCTCCATATAGCTTCAGTAACTCGCGCACATCGTCCATGTTGACGACCGCCTCCAGACTCTCCATCTGCTTCTCCAGGACAGGAATCCGTTGAAGTCGCCGATCGCTCTCATGTGCGAGGGCTGCAGGGAGACTGCACTGCTGACACTGGCAGTCAACGCCCCAAGCGGAATGTGCGCGCTGTTGACGTGCGATTCGGGGCTGCAAGGGATCAAGATATGCTACAGTGAGCTCCTCGCCAGGGACAATCTTCCGGACAGCCGTCGTGCGATGTACGAAATTCGAGTCGATGTAATAAGCCAGGTTCGGTCGACAGTCGTGGTTGATGCGCGAGACTTCGGGGTAATTCCCATAATGGTGGCCGTCTGGCCCACCGAGATTGACTTGGAAGCCGTTTGTGATGAAGATGTCGTTGATGCGATGGCCGCCGAAGTGAGCCATCTGGCCTAGAAATAAATCCTTCGTCTTGTGTGGGAGATAAGTCACCGCTTTTTCGAGGAGGTCTTGTTGCTCCTCTGAGGACGCGAGGTTCTCCAAGAACCTCCTGTGTGCGAGGAACGCTGGAGGTCTCGCCATCACAGCATCTCCTCGCTCCAGCTCACGATCTGCTATCACGCCTAGTCCCTTCCCGGGTACGTCCTCGACGTGAAAGTTGGATGAGTCAAGATATTGAGGTTGTGGCGGCAGGTTCTTCAGTGTTGACAGATGCGCTTCCGTCGTGATTGCCACGATGCCTCTGCCGCCAGAGAACCCTGGGTTCGAGTACAAACAATACTTCTGGACACATTCATGCGGGCCTCTCCAACCTGGCTCGGTAAATTGCTCCTCGGCGGTCTGATTTGGCTGCGCAATCCGTGTCGTGACGTCCCAATCTACCTCACAGAAGTCCTGCTCGATCAGGTGGGCAAACGGATTCCAAGAGCACGCTGCTTTATCTTTCCATTCAGTCAGCGCTGAAGTTGGCTGGTACACGAGCGCCGAAACGACAAGCCAGCTCCGGAGCGACATTGAGGCTTTGTGCGATACGTGGGGCGACACCTCTTCAGGAGTACACCTCAACTTGCAGGCACGTGTGAGCTTAGTTGTGAGGCGATAAGAAAGGTATTTGACAAGTTATAACTCCGTAAGAAGATGAGCAAAACGCGTGGTTGCAGGGACAATTGTTCAGTCAATATAGGTTTAGATTCTGCCAGTCAGACCGAAAATAAAAGAAATAGACGCTGTATTTTATCATGTATTCAGGTCTCGGAAGTTTTGAGAGTTCTTCAAGAGAAGGAGACTCTGCTTTAAGCTTGTTTGAGATCCGGCGATGACACAACCCCATGTTTCATCGACCTGTCGGAAGAGTCAACGAGGTACCCGCCACGAATACCAATACATACGCATACATATTATGTTCATACACATGCAGGAGTACTAACAGATAAGCATATATCAAAGCTGATCCTACCCTAAACCTGAGCTCTAGCCATAACCTGAACACTATCACCCTAACCACTAACCCTAGCTTTACCCTAACCACGCTTAGGTTATTAATGATAGAAATGGTGTTTGAAATGAAGGTCTTGTTATTGTGAAGGGGCTGATATACCCTTGCTAATATCTTGCCAATTTCGGCAAAGTAGGGCGCATCTACACCTAAAATACGTGATGAACACGATACGCACGTGTATGTAGATATTCCCCCGCCACATGCCTTGAAACCACCGAAACGGCGTCTTACCCCTGCCAAATACCCTAGCGCTTTTAGAACATATTCTCACCACACAGTCTAGTGTTGATGGCAAGACTCTGGTGTTGAGGGTACCTTCCGTTGGTTTGAGAAGTACTATGGTAATCTCCATCTCCATCGCGACTGGGTGAACCGGACGGGAACCCCACGTTTGGATATTCGTACATCGGACTGACAAGGCTGCTTTCGTGAGACATCGAGTCTGTCGGGGAAATAGGGGAAACACCCAACCTAGGAAGTACCGACTATGGTTGCAACCCTAGCAATTCAGCAACAATAGGCCGCCTGCTCGCTCCAACATCATACACCCGAGGTCGCTGCCCGGTGCGAGTATAGCTCTTCACCTCCGCCACTGCAGGCTTTGGCGTCGGAGATCGGACACCGCTTTGCGAAGCAGTCTCTCGCGGGTCCCAGAAATCTCGGTGTGAGAGCCATGAATCGGGTTCTGGTGTGTCAAGGCCATATGCTTCGGGATTGAGATCCGCTTGAACTGGCATCTCCTCTTGACCGACTTGACGTGGGCGGGGACTCGTCATCGTTCGGCTTCGCTTCCTCCGTTGAAAACATATCCATGCCATACATATGATAATCAATGTGGCCAATATAGCTCCGATGACGATGGCAGCTATGATTCCTTCGGATAGCTTATGGGAGCCTCGTTGAGTCGAGAGATGGTTGGCAGTTGCACTATTACTTAGTGTCTTTGAGTAGGCGCCGGCTTCGGTTGCAAGTGATGTGGTCAGCATTGAAGCCAGCGTCAACGTTGGCGTCGTTTCGGACAGTGGCCTTCCTATTCGTGTTGTTATTGGCGAAAGCGATGGAGATTGTCGTTCCGTGGTGCAAGACCACTCTGTCGTCCAGGTTATCGTTCGGAACCGATAAGAGATCACTACAAGCTCGCTGTCATACAAGGTCAATGTCGAGTAGATTGGCTCCAGATACGCCTTTTTCACTTCTGTCCATGAAAAAGGGCTATCATGGCGTGAAGCCTGGCGCCCTGGGTCGTTCTGGGCGGTCGTGGGCATGACTATGCCATTCATGACTTCGTCAATGAGGGCAAGCGTGTGATTTGCGCAAAGCTTGCTGATAGCCACAATTAATGTCGTTACGAAAGAATTTCAGATTCAGCAGGGGATCGAGCTGGAGTGAATGATGTGTATGTGTTTGCTATATCGTTCATGTGCAAGAGTGACGCGAGCCGTCACACCAACGGTGCACTTGCATACACTGAGGATGAAAACCGTCCAAAACACTATCCGGAATTAACGACTGCTTCAATTAGGCGCCGATCCAAGCAAAATGGCCTGTGACACCAATGCACCTAAGTGGCTGGTTCAGTGACCTGAGAAGGTTGTGCCACGAAGGAAGCGGGTCTCTCCAAGGAAAAGCATCAAACCTCTCGGAGGAGTTCGACCTTTTCCTTCAGTACCTTCTCGGCTGTCGTGGGGACGATGCGTTCGGTCGGGCCGAGCCGCATCAACTTGCCGACAAGGTACATAAGCTTACCCTGAGGGAACGTCTTGTAGTCGACGAACTCCTTTAGCACCTTCTTTTCCTTGCCCATAACTTCGTCCGCGAGAAGCTCATACTCTTCCAGTGAAAGCTCTTTGAACCACAAATCATTGGCCTCGATTGCCTGAGTCACTCCTCCTTCGATCTCCTTGAAGTAAATTGCAAAGAGAAGTTCTTTCGCAACCTTGCCGTTGATTTGTTTCCTGACGAGATGGTAAAGGAGTTGCGAAAGATCCGAGTCCGGCACTTGTTCACAGTCACCTTCGATAGTAAAAGAAAGATCCCTCGCTGCAAGTGGACCAGCCTTGTAGGTGGTAAGACGACCGAGCTCATGGATAATCCAGTTTCCGGCCAGTGAAGCGTAGCTCTTGAAGTCCGGCAGTTCTGCCTCGGTGGTGTCGCCAGTGAGTTTTTCCTCAAGAGACTTGATCACCTTGTAGAAATATTGCACACGCGCTCCATTTTCAAGGTTAATTAGGGATAGCGCATCCTTAGGCGTGAGACCAAACTGAGCAATCAGTGTGTCAAGCTCTGAATCTGGCGACACGGCAAGCGAATTTTGGAGGTGGTTCACTAGGTCGTCACCAATGACAAGAGGTGCAATGTCTGGATCAGGCATGTAGCGGTAATCCACTTCTCCCTCCTTTCCACGTAGTCGACGGGTCTCTGTTGAGCCGATATTCCAGCCGCGAGTCTCACTAGCAATGATGCCTCCAGCTTCGATTTCACGAATTTGACGATCTCGCTCAGAGATGATGGCGTCCTCAATCGCCTTGATAGTGCTCAGGTTCTTTATCTCAGTTCTCGTACCAAGACAGGGGTCGGTCCCATCAGTCCTCCGAACGGACACGTTAACGTCAGCTCGCAGACCTCCCGTCTCCATGCCAGATACGCAAGCATCAACCGTATTCAGCAACATCTGAATCTTGCGGACAAAGACGGCAGCTGTGCGAGGGTGATGCATTTCGGGTTCAGTGATGATCTCGATGAGCGGCGCACCTACTCGATTGAAATCTAGCCAGTGAACGTTGTCTGTTTGGGCAAGTGTCTTGGCGGTATCTTGTTCAAGCTGCACCTGCTTGATTCCCACCGTCACGCTCTCTCCATCTTGAGGAGAGATTCCGTCCCGTGCCAGAAGGGTAATGTGGCCATTCTTAGCAAATGGCTCATAGAATTGAGTAATTTGATACCCAGACGGCTGGTCCCACCAGAAGTAGTGCTTTCTGTCGAAACGACTGAGCTTCTGGATGTCGCAATTCAGGGCCAAGGCTGCGCGAACGGCCGGGACGAGGGTCTCCTTCTGAAACAGCGGCTGACTACCTGGCATGGCGACGTCGAAAAGCGCCACATGGCTATTCGGCTCGTCGTTGAATGATGTGGTGGCTGGTGAAAACAGCTTGCGTGTCGTATTCAACTGGGCGTGAATCTCAATGCCCACTGTCAACTCCCAACCATCGACAGTCTGAGAGTCTCCGTTTGACTTCTTTTTCTCCTGCTTCTTTGCCGCTTTCGCCTCCTCCCTTAACTGTTTGCGTAGAGGTACGGGTTGTGTGGATGAGTTGGGGGTAGAAGCCTCAGGAGCAGCGTGGAACGATCTGACTGGGCAGAGTCTTGAACCAGCTAGCCGAGCTATAGCTGGATACCTCGAAACCTGGCTCGTACCAACGCAGCCGCGTCGCGAAATTTGTCCATTGAGCAGGTATCTGCCGAGCGCAGAAGTTGGGATGCGCGTCATTGTGCATCCAATGCGGGGGTGCAGGCGAATTACTGAACGGTCCCAAGGCTGGCAAAAGAAATGGAAGTTAAAAACTTGATGGCGGCCGTGCGCGACCTTGCTGGTTCGATTATTCCTGGACGACACACTTCGAATGCAGTGTTGACCCAATATGGAGGCTTGGTGAGCGGCACAATTGACATGTGTCGGGTCCGTGTTGCTCGGTGAAGGTGGTGTGCTCTACTGCAGGAAAACGACGACGTAGTGCTGATGCGGGCAGCTTGTGGACTGGTTTTCCACAAGTTGGTGAGAATTGGGGCAATTGAGGTTTCGCTCGGCACTCCCACGGGCAGCTTCGTTCTCGTCCGGAGCGGCGAATCAGCAGCAATCGGGTGGTGCTCGAGATTTTGTCGCAAATGTGTAAGTGAAGAGCTGGGTAGCTTTGGTGGAGCTGCCTCCCAACGTTCGTGGTCGGCGGGAGTATCCGGGCCGCTAGAAAACCCGACAATCCCGCCAATTCGGAACCGGAGCCAGCATACGGCTTGAGCTTGTTTACAGTACAGTGTCAGTATCGGACTTCTTCACACAGTAAGACCAGCTGATACACTCGTTCCCGGTGTATTGCAACCTGGTTTGTTGCTACTCTTGCCTGAAGCCGCGAGCAAACCGTACAGTGCGAACCCCATGCACCGCCTTGATTGACCACACCATCACGTATCCATCGCGCTGGACCCCATTCGCCGTCCTCGCACTTACCAGCCCATGATGCGAGTCGGAGCGGCCACCCAATCGTGACGCCTGCAAGAAGACGTTGGCCGGGGGCTGACACATGCGGAAGCGTGTCATCTGGGTGACGGGCTGGTCGTGTCAACTTGCTTGAAGGAGGCTCCGCCCCCAGCTTCCCTTTTCCCATGTTTCTCTCTTCGCCGTGACATCAGACCGCGACGGGACAAGTGTCTCTTATTCTCTATATCTTTTGATTCCGGCCCTCGTCGTTTCGAGTCCCTAGTGTACATTACCGCGGCCCCTGTCGTTATCGGTCTCTGCTTCTTATCATCTATCGACAATCGTACCATCAATTCATCCAGCTCCCATCCCGGTGTTCCTATCTGGGCATCCTTACGCACTTATACCGTTTGTCAACACTCAACAGTAAGCGAGTCTCTTCCGCTGACATGAACCACTACTCCGCTCCGCCCCTAGCATATCGTTCGTTTTTACTAACCTGGACATCCTACGGCAGGCTCGTTCTTGTTCCATATCTGAGCGGGTATCATACAGGCCCGCAAGCACAAGTCCAGACTGACAAGTAAGCACCACAGGAGTTGATCCCTGCCAAGACTCAACTAACCAACGTTGGAACTAAGGCTACAGAAGCAATGTCCGGGGTAATGGACGTTTCCCAACAAAGGCACATGGATATGGGAGATGACGGCTCCATGAGAAAACGGAGGCCACTGAATCCAAGATCGAGACCAGTCCCTTCCACCAATGCCACCTCTAAGCTGTCCGAGTCGAGGAGCTCCAGGCCGCACTCAACAGCTGTGCCGGACTACGAGGAAGATGACCGCCCATCAGACGACGCTGCTATTCAGTCATCGTCACCAACAAGTTCTCCCTCTATGACTGGTTCCACAACATCCTCAACGGCCGTCACTGGCCCTGTAAGTTCGAACAGCAGTCGATCCACCGCCATAGAGGCTGCATCAACACAGAAAGACGATACACTAGCGCACAGAGAACAACAAAAGCCCAGAAATCGAAGACCACGGGGAGCACAGCGACCCAACTCTATGCAATTGTCTGAATCGGAGTCACCCACCGTTACGCAAAGCTTTATTCAGCTCTCTTCCAGGGATGCAGGCCCGTACAAAGCCAGACGTCGTGGACCCCAGATCTCACCGTCCCTTTCTTCATCTGTCCCCAACAACGTCCCCGACGCCTTCCCCGAACGCCAAGCTGAACCCAGGTCCGATCTCAACTGGAGCCCAGAGTTTCCTGAATACGCCGTAACAAATCAACATCCATCGCAAATTTCGCCAGGTTTTGATCCCCATTTCGGAGCATCGATTCCTGTGCCGCAACAGTATCCTGCTCAGAACTACGGTGCCCCGGAAACACCTCGAGGCAATGCCCCCTTTCAGTACTTCCAGCCTTCTCAATTTCCAAACCCAATGGCCGCTCCAAACCCAATGGGCCCTCAGCCACCAGGGCCGGAGAGACCACCTTTGAGTGGGTATGAACTGGTCGCCGCGACACTGGCTGGCGAAGCTGGTCAGCCTGTGAGGCCCATGTACCGTCGGTTTGAGGCTGCCAATCATCGCATCCTGTTGTCTTTGCAGGATCAGATTACTGCCCTCGAAGATACTCTAGGCGAGCTCGACGACATTGACTCACAGAACCGAAATGGGACGGGCCTTCCAGCCTCCGAACGAGAGGAGAGAGAAAGCAATCATCCCTTTCATAAAAGAAAGGAGCGGATCATGGACCTACTTTGCCAAAAGCTTCATACTTACAGTAAGATAATTCTGGACCAAGTTCCAAACACAAAGCATCTAACACGTCTAGATACACTGCTCGCATCTTTCGGACACGTCCAGGGGCTGCCGGAGCCAACGATGAATGACGTTCAACACTATAAGGCGTTCCTCGCCAGTGAAAGACCGATCGTGGACTTTGAGACTAGATTTCTCCAGGCACACGATCTCGTCTTATTGGAACCTACCCTGCCCCCCCTACCAATGGATCAGAAGGTGGTTCCAGATAATCAGCCGCCTCCTCGGACCCGTGACCCTGAGGACGACCCCAACAAACATGAGGCTGTTCCCCAGAGACATATTTTCAACCGCGGCCCGTTGCAAGACTTAGCTATTGGAGGAGTTGTGGCTGTGTTTGGTCCCCTCTTTGCCTTTGCTGTAATCCATGACTTTGCTGGGCGTATGACTATTGTGATTCTTTTCGGAGTCGTCGTTAGCATGGTATTATTCGGCTCGGGTGCGTTTAGCATGCTAACCGGAACCCAAGATGCCCTCATGTATGGAGGAGCTTACGTCGGGGGCATGACAGTACTTGCTCGCTTTCTTCAGTAAATTTGTACGAGTGTTGAGAATCACTCTTGGAGCTGGGTCCTTGTCCTAAACTGAGTTTTGTAAGGAATGAGAGAAGTTTGGAAGGTTATGGTGGGGTGTTTTTCTTCTTTTCGAGATTACCAAGGATATTCGACGATCTCTAGGGGGATTATTTGGTTTGCCATTTACTAGTTTAGTTCTGCAAAGAGGAGACCTGGGCAATTTGGATATTTGAGGCTACTGCGTCAAACTGCTCACACAGTTGAGCTGTATTTTGTAAGTACTCGAGGATAAGCACATAAGCGCGTGGACTCTGAAGGCTGTTTATGAAATCTTGCTTACCTGTTGGTGAGGACTTGAAAAAATGGTTAGCATTGTGAATCGAGGCATTTGGCAACCCAATGGGTTGCTTATACTGTAAGCTTTTTGGGCGGATAACCATTATGGGACAGCTCGGGTAAGAGCGGATCCACCGCTCCAAAATATATATACCTCATTTCCGTTGCTCTCATCATCATCCAATCGGGCGAATGGTTTAGTGGTATAATACTCCCTTAGCATAATTCGTTTGAAATATCTGGGAGTGGTCCAGGGTTCGATTCCCTGTTTGTCCAACACAGGTGGTTTGAATCCACCGAACATCCTTTCTTTTTGGACCTTTTGTCCTTTTGCACCTTTACACCAGTACAGCTATGATCTCTTTTATCTCGCCCCGACTGATACTCCATGCATCTTCCTTAGGCGGGCCTGGGATTCTGAAAAGTTGAGAGTTTTCCTTGCCTCGACCATCACGGCACTCATTTCAGATGAGAGTTGGTCTGGAGGTGTTTCGATATGCGTCAGTCAACGGTTCTCTGACGGTGCTAGACAACTAGCAACAATAGGCTATCGGGCGAAAGGCCTGTTAAACAATGTCATCTTGAGCCGTGGGATAAACAGAGCTGAAGCTAATTACTGTTGACCTTGCTGTGGTCTGAACACTGGTTTCGTGTCCCATGTTAGTCAAAGACAAGATCAAACGAAACACCAACACAACTGGCTCTCTCTGACCGCCACTCGAGTCACAAACCCCCGTGGCTATTTCATGTGAACGCAACGCCCGTGGAATAACACCGACAGGACCCAATCAAGGCGCAACAGAGATCCAATCTCAACATGCTCGGTCCAGAAGGGCCGTGAGACAGAATGTTTGTAGTGGAAAGCTGCATGCTCGCTTATGCCACCCTCGGTTTGGACGGTGCAGTTTGCCTCCTAATGGGGCAACGGTGTCGACGTCGGCTAGTCACGTTGAGCAACGGCCAGATGACATTGCACGAGCCCGTCACACCGACACGTGTTGGCCAGGCCTGTATGTTGTCGACGATGGTGTTTTGGAAGGGTGGCTCCGAGTCTGGCAATCCAACACGGCATGCGAAAGTCAAGATGTCTCTGGGCGAAGAGCACCACTGGGCCAAAAAACCCCTGCCACGGTTCCTCGAGCTGCAGACGGATGGCTGCAGTTGCACGAAGCCAGGGCCGCCGACATCTCCAATTAACCTGGAGCGTGGGTGTGCTTGTGCTGTGTTTCCTCGCTGCGAGATACGGCCGCGGGTGCAATGTGCCACCATCATCCCGCTGCGTCACGTAGCCTGCAGGAGAAAATTTGCATGAGATCTCGGCCGTTCAGAGCCGGTGTTTGTAGATGGGCGCGTGTGTGAGGTGAGCAGCTTCACGCAAGAGTCGTTTCGAAACAAGTAGAGCTGGAATCCTCGCGACAGGCTCATTCGATCCAACTGCATCGTGGTCCATTTTGTTTCCTACACCATTCATCGTCTCCTTGGCAGCCTGTTCGTGAGGATTTGCACGTCTTTCTGAAGGAAGGTTAGTGTTGCTGGTCTTGACGAGCCCCCTTTTCTTTACCTCAAGTTCACACTCACTGTGTTCCTCTGCCCCTCTGCCACCTCTGCCAAAATCACGACCAGTCATTCTCGCTCCATGCCTTCTACGGCTACCATATCAGTCCTTCGATTGGCAGCTTGTTGATATAGAGGCAAAGCCAGTGTGAAATGCATTGTGTGATTCACGCACCTCCAACCCGTTGCCCCCTCCAACCACTCGTTCGGTGCCTTAGGGAATAGGGGCCTTACAGCTGCCAGCTGGTTTCAACTGTTCACCAACTGACAGAATCGGCCTTCACTGCATTAGGTCCCGTTGTTTAGGTACCGAGCCGTTTGTTTATCACAGAAGCCCCTCGCTCGTCATCGTCTTCTCTTTTCCATCTCCTCCACATCAACAAGTCTTCGCGCTCCGGCTTGTCACAACCTACCACCTCCATCGCACACGCTCAGCACTCTGAAACAAGACACTCGTCAAGGTTCGTGAATCCTCTTACTTTCCTCTTTGCATCCGCAAAGGACCAGCTCTTCATCATCCTCACTTCACGTGCTCCTCACCCGCCTCCCCAGCAACGCTTCACTTCCACTTCCCGAGCACCAAGCCTCTTCCTTTCTTCAACTTCTCCCTCCTCCAGAATACAAAGCTTCTTGCTTCCTTCACCACTTTCTACCTCGCAAAACGTTGACCAAACCACCTCCGCAACAGGCTTCTTCCACCGATAAAATGGCTGTCTTCAAGATGAACGCCCTCGCCAGCGTCATGGCCCTCGTGGGCGTCTTCGCCTCGGCCGCCGTTGCCACCGCTTCCTACTGTCCACAGTGCCCCGACTTCCTCGTTCTTGGCTCCTACTGACCTCTTCCTAGCGGACTGTTCCTCGACTCTCCCCATCGTCACCCAGGAGTACGGATCCACGACTTCCGAAGGTAAACACCCCCAGAACCGCCGATACCACGCCTCGAGAGCTAACAAGACCACAGGCACCGCCCTGTACACCTGGAGCGTCTGCACCATCGTCCACAACACTCAGTGTGAGGTTGCCACCTCCATCGACACCGGTGTTCCTCCTGTCCCGACCGGCGCCACCACTGTCCCCGGCGAGGGCGGCCTCTCCTCCTACGGCGAAGGGGAACACTACACCTCCGTCCACGGCGAGAACCAGCCCAGCCTGTCCGTCCCCCAGCAGAGCGTCCCCGCCGGCGAGTCTCAGCCTGGCTACTCTGCTCCTCCTCCCGGAGCAGCCACCGGCACCGGCGAGAGCGGCCAGCCCAGCGTGCCTGGCGAGACCGTCACCGGCGCCACCCACGCGTCTGGCCACTCGACCAGCGCCTACCCCGAGCCCTCTGGTGGCACTTCGGGCAGCGCCTCTCACTCTCACACCGGGACCAACCCAACTGCCACAGGCGGCGAGGCCACGTCCTCCGGCGCCTCGGGCACTCCTACTGCGACTGGCGCTGCCACGATGCCCGACCCCATCTCCGCCGCCATTCTTGGCGTTGCCGGCATGGTCGTTGCCATCATCTTCTAAAGCACCATCACTCTCGAACGGGAGGTCCGCGGAAATCTGTTTGCGAATGGGGCCCGTCTCTAGCAGATTAGCACGCTGATTTGGAAGGCAATCTTTGTCGAGATCGAAGGGGCAGCTTGGTACACAGGTTTCTGATTTTCGCATTTGGGAACCTCTGAGAAGGGAATAATAATCAAGTTTTGTACTGAGGTACATTTTGAAATTGAACAAGGCTGCATCGTCACTTGCTTCCCTTCCCTTCGTGTAGAACATGTCAGTGTGCCACGTAACCGCCACAGGGAACGGACCATTGGAAAGTTGCTTGTAGCCCGGCATCCGCAAACGCCATGAACGTATTGACATATAGTAAAAATGACCGACATAGGCTCTCTCTTCACTTAGGGTGACATACCGGACAGCCTCCTCTTGCCTTGTCCTTCAACAGCCGCGCTCTCATCACCTTCATCCCAACCGAGTACCTGCTCCCCTGCTCAACCCCGTTCCCCAACTCGACATCGACCTTCTTCCCCTTGTGCAACATCTCTAGCAAGTGGCTTACATGGAACACGTGCCCGCATGCGTATCCCACCAAAGTTTCCATTTCATACTCCGTGAAGGGCTCATGGCACCTTGCGCAGTGCCCGACCTGAGGGACCCAATGATCGTGTTCTGGCGCTGGATGAGATGCGTTCCGTTCTGGGTTATCCGGATCAGTTGGTACGTCTTTCACCTCAATGTCAACGTGCTCTGTTGAATGCACCGACACTTCGAACTTGATTGCCTTGCGTTGTCCAGAGCGGAGCTCGTTTTGTGCCGCCGCCACTTCACTGCGCAAAACTCGTGCGACTCCAGAGCTTATGCTGTACTGTATCTCATGCTCCTTCATCATATGCGTCAAGCCTTCTCTGAGACCCTCAATTTCTAGGCCCTCGGGAATCCGTCGCACCAGGGTGATTGGGTTGATAGCCGTGCCGACCTGCTCAAGGAGACCGCGAATGAAACTGGGCTTGTCCATGCTGTAATTAAGCAGGTCCTCCCAGAGGTCGGGATCGTCCTGTTCTTTGGCAAACTCGATAGCCTTGCCAACATTCTTGAGGCGGTCAATGATGAGAAACAGCGCTCGTTTCATCTCCCCGGTTTTCGAGTATAGATACACGAGCTCGTCGTAGTACGAGAATCGCTCACATTCTTGGACAGCCTAGGAATAGTTAGTATTTCTCGCAGTGCATGGTGTCTTGGCAAACGAACCTTCTCATAGGTGTACCCAACAGAGATCTTTAGGAACTCCATAAGCAAGGGCCTGTCGTAGGTTGCGAACAAATGCACCGCCAAGTCTCCGAAGCCATCCACCAACGATTGGCTGTCCATGACTAGTCGATCCACGTTCTCCCCCACGTGTTCTTTGATGCCTTCACCTTTCCAAAGACCACGGAAGTAGAAGTAGATGTACAAGTTCAGTTGTTGGGCGGTCAACTGTTCCACGACAACATCCGGCCGCAAAAGACCGTGCTGGGCTTCGTCAACTAGCAGAGTAATCGCTTCGGATGTGGCATGTTCGAGATCGGCTTCTGTCATCAGACTCACGTCTTCTGGCGATACCCTGAGTCCGATAAAGCTAGGGATGTCATCTGCGACAGCATCGGCAAGGTGGTTATCCCTGATCAAGCGGAAAGCCGAGTCTGCATCATGGAGCTTGATGTAACACTTCAGCGCCTCACGGTGACGCCCATTGGCTTCATGAAGCCTGGCTAGGCTTTCCATGACAATACGCCAGTCTCGTCCCTTTTCTCCGTCATCAATGCTTGTTTCTCGCACATCCCGGTATTTAAGTTGGTTTTCCAATACGGTCGTGATAGTTTTGATGTCAAAGAGCTCCGTAGGCCAACGGTCCAGCAACTCCCTAAATCTGAGCTTGTCGGTTTGTAGATAGTGTCCGAGTACAACCTCGTAGATGGTTGTAGGGATTGGAGGGTGCATTGGCTCTGTTGGGATGTAATTCGTGATTTCGTCGAGCCTTTTAGCACCAGCAAAAGTCCATACCCATTTCTCCCACCTGTCGGCGGTTGTGAGCACCCTGCCGCAGACTTGACCGGCCGAGACCCAGTCGTTTTCCTCAATGAGCTCCTGGATCCAGAGCTCTCCGATCCGTCTCTTTTCTCGGTCGACTGAAGAGTACCCAGTATTTGGCGCTGAATCTGCCACAGACTCGTCGTCATCAAAGTCATCAACATTCTCTTGCTGCTTCGATGGCGTTTGAGGGGTGGCGTCGCTGGCCTTCTCACTGGCCGTCATCGCAATTTCGGGGTGCTCATCGAGAAGCTCCCAAGCACGCTGATACTGCTGGCGCTCCAAGAGCCATGCGAGATGGTCTCCCAAGTCCCTTCTTGTCGCAAGAATGCAGTCGTATGGGCTATGAATGAACACCTTGACCCCGGGCTTAACCAGGCCGGGATGGACCGATGGGATACTGTTTCTACCAGTGCCTGGCCTGATAGTTCCGGCGGTGCTGCCTCTCATACTGGAGTTTCCGTCCTCGCCGCTTTCCCGGCTCCGGATGCTTGCTCCCGAGCTAAACAGTGATCTCGGGTTAATGGCGGCATTCCACATATCCGAGCCAAGACCGGCGAGAGCTTCGAGTGCCCCTTTGGATGAAGCAACTGCGGAGGCAGCGTTGCGTGCAGGCAACACCCCCAGGTGGTAGTCGCCAGAAGACAGCCTCTCGTAGCGACTGACGCTGAGGCTATCCTTGTCCGCTTCTGCCTGTGAATTCAGGTCGATGAGGCGTAGTTCAGGAGGTTGGTTGTTTTGCCTGCGGCGGATGCCTCCAGCTGTTTCGCTCCCTGTTGACGCTGTCGAAGGTTGGGATTTATGCGTCTTGGCTGGCGATATTTCGACACTTTCTCCTTCATCGTCATCGTCGGGTAAACAATATGCAAGTATAAGTAAAAGGTTCTGGGTATATAAAGAAATGCCGGAAATAATGCAATCCATGCGAAGACTGAGGAAGGTTAGCTTGTGATTTGGTCACATTCAGGAGGACCAGAACTCACATTTTGACAATTTCAGCGCGTCCAAGGCTCTTCTCCCCAGCGTTTCTGCCGACGCCAATGCCTCCAGGATGGACATGGATGATCCAAATGGTACCGCCCCAGCCTACGAGAAGGCGCTCGATACTCCTCTTTCCCAAGACAGCCTGCTCTTTCAGCTTTTCGGTAGCTGGTGAAATGGCCTTGTCAAAAGGACCCTGTTCAGACTCATCCGATTCAACAGCTTGTTCGTCGATCCACTCCACACGGCCTTTCCAGACACTAGCCATAGTGTCCCATTCCTCTGTCTGTGGCCGGTCGATATGCCCTATGCGCTTCCATGCATCCTCGGCGTCTGCACTGTCGAGGTAGAGCTTTGATCGCATAATCTTGATGCCATGCTCATTCAGCCACACGACATATTTTCCGGAAAGAGACCACTTGATCGTGCTTATGATTCCCTCCCCGGAATGAAGGATGGTGTCTTTCCCAGTATTACTCCCGATGCCCATACTTCCCAGCCACCCGGAGGCAGCAGCAGCGGCACTACCTGTTGTAGTAGAAGTACTCCGGCCTGGGGCGCCACCTACGGTCAGGATGAGCTGACCAGCCGTTCCTCCAGATAAATAGGTTCTATCTGTCTTGTATTCGGGGGATAAAGCCACTGTCTGAACAGGTCTTGCAAAGTTCCGCAACTGCACGTCCTTCATGTCGATGAGTGACTGTACGCACACGTTGCCATCCATCGACGACGTCGCAACGAAGATGTCATTCGACGGAGTCTTGGGGATTTGAGGACGCTCGCGGGGTTTCCTCGATGCCGCAGCGGGAGATGAGTCTAGTGGTCGAGCCGAGGCGCTGCTGGAGGCCCCAGGTGCTGCAAGGCGCAGTGGAACTTCCGGTTTATCGGTCGGTAGAGGCGGTGGAAAGGGAGATATTGAAATACCGGTGACCGAGGCAGAATGGGCGTGATACACTTTCAGGGATTGGAACATCGGGAGCTGGATTATGTTCTGGACTGGGGTTAGACGGTGACTTCGCGACCGGGCAAGCAAGAACTCACGATGTTGCCGTTATGGGTTCCAACAATCTGAGAGGAAGTCAGTACGGTAGTGGAACTAGGGTACCGAAGCAAGTCTTACCATCTTGTCACCCGCAACGAGGAACGCACTCGTGGCATCGCCATTGCGGTAGAGAGGGCCGAGGTGTTGTGTTAGGCGAGCGTACTTGAGCCTTGGCTCATCATCCTCTTCGTCCTCGTCTTCGTCGTCCTCCTCCTCTTCATCATCCTCTTCGTCTTCTTCTTCATCGCCGTCATCTTCACCGCCTTCTTCGACTTCCTCTTCTTCGTCTTCTCCTTCCTCTACTTCAGCTTCTTCTCTTATTTCCTCCTCATCTTCCCCCTCTTTGTCCTTCTCTTCGTTCTCCTCGAGGTGTTGGGCTTGATCCTCGTCGCCGCGGGAGGGTTCCCCCGAGACATCACCATCAGTCTCCCTCGCTATTTCCTCTTTACCGCCATCATCGTCCGATTTGACGACGGAATCCTGGGCTGGGCCCTCCGAAATGATCTTGTTCGGCGCATCGTGGTTAAGTGTCTTGTCCTCGTCGTCCGAGGAGGTCGCGGCGTCGTCGCGTTGCAGGTCAGGTTGGGACTGAGGCGCTTCGAGCTGGTGCTCCTGCTTATCGCCGGAATTCGGCGACTGGTCTGTCATTGCACCAGCAGCATTGAGGTCATTCTTGGGATGCTCAAGGCTGGGGGATAGCAACGATGTCGAGGGCTGGAAGCTGGTGTAGGTAGGTACCCGCGTCGAGCTATGACAGCTCCAAGTGCGGCGCGATGGACGGGAGGTACCTGCAGCTACGTCACGAGCCTAATCACATCCACGCCCACACCTCACAGGCACACACCCGAGCGCCGCGCCCCACCATCCCACGCTGCATTTCGCCGTGCAAACAGAACCGCGTTCACGCGCGGCTCAAACTCCAGCACCTAACGTTTTGGCCTTTTGGAACTCGACACATACAATCTTCTCCTCTAAAGGCGGCCATCTCACGGCGACAACCCTACACGACCCGCTGTCACGTTATCAGCGGCTTATGGCGCCCACCGGAACATGGCGTCGGTGAAGTCCCTGGGGCTGCATCAGCCAGCAGGACTTCAACATGCCGTCGACGAACAGCTGCTGCCTGCAAACCCGCCAGCGGCCTCGTACACATGGGACATTGTGACAGATGAGAGGGAGGAGAGCGGCATTGAGGATGAGCTCCTCACGACCGAACGCTGTGTCGTCTGGTGTCGAGGAGGCATCTTTCGGAAGACGTTCAAGTTCGATCTAGAGAAAGAGCCCATTACCCAGGCCCTCCTGGCATATTTCCCAGCATCCGAAGACGACGAGACCGAAAACAGCGATGCGAACACAAGATCCAGCACTCAGCCCGCCCTTTCGAAGGCCCTGGTCGTCTTCCTCAAGACCCAGGCGCACATATACTTCCTCGCCGGAACCAACCACATCGTCCACATGCCATTTGAAGTCGAGTCGGCTTTCGCAGGCCCCGTCGGTGTCATAGTTCAGCGGAAACAGCGAACCGAGAATATAGCACCAATATCTTTCAAGTTCCCTCGAGTGCCACCAAACTCCTTCGTCTCGTCGCAGCTGACGGCCTTCAGCAGCTCGCAACAGACCGCCTTTTCTGTCGAGGGTCTGAACAAGCCCAAGTCGCTTCCCCTCAGACTGGGTTCAACGCTGGATAATTTGTGGGAGGCACCGCTGGAGCAACCCGAGTCACGATGGCCCAGACTCATCTCGCTGACGGATCCCCTGAGGGAGCTTGGCTTGGTGGTAACTGACCAGGAGCCACAGAAAACAAATGGCCTGAGAAGAAACGCATCCAAGAAACCCCCATTTCTTGATCCAGCTGAGGAGATGCTACACATTGAAGAGATCAAGATTCCAGGCGCATCAGGTCAAGACTTACACCAGCCTTTGATAATCGGAATAACCATCAATCGCGAAATGAGTTCCTACAACGTCTGGCGACTGACGTATCTGAAGCACGAAGACCCTTTTGTTGGTCGGCAAAAGAATTCTAAGGCAAAGGCTGCCCGGCGTCGTAGCTCGATGCAGCCAGGTTTTGTCAGCGGTCCCTCCACTCCAGTTCAGCCCAATCTTCGAGAGAGCTTCGGAGCACCGCTTCCTGGAAAGCGGCAAAGAAAGAGCGAAAAATTCGAGAAGCCCTTGGATCTGGTCTCGTCCTTAGAACAACAAGACAAAGAGGGCAATGGTCCAGGGCGGAGGAGTTCTCGCCGCGTGAGCTCCATGCTAGCAAGAGCAGATCTGTCCGCGTCTCACGAAAGATCCGTCTTTGCGGATCAGCCACTGCTTTCTGGCCATGCGGGATCTAAAAGACATGACTCACAGGGCAGCCACCATGCTCGGCTCAGTGCCAACTATAGCCACCAGATTCATCCTAGTTTGAGCAGTCTGTTGGAGGCACCTCTTGATATGGGACTTGATGAGGGATTCCACAACATGGGGCTTGACGATCACGATTTCGACGGGTTGCAACACGAGATCGTCTTTACGAGGCTCACCAGTGTGCCATTGGACAACACGAACGTTAGATATTCCACCTCCGACCAACCAGCACGCAATCAGTCCAAGGTCTTCGTTCTCACAGCACCTCCGTTTGCCATCGACGAGTACAATCGTAGCCAGATTTTAATCGGCATTCAAGACGAAACCGAAAAGCGACTGCAACTAATTACTCTGGGTTTAAGCATCCAGCACAAGTTCGACTTGGCCGCCAAAGCTGCGAGAAAGGACACGGCAGAAGATCCTATCGTATCTGTTTCAGTAGTAGACCTGCGACGTGCTCAAAATGTGGTCGACTCCTGCAAGCTGACCGATGGAGACCAATCCGCAATACTCATCCTCTCCGAGTCGATGGATGGGCGACATGAGCTTAGCACCCAAGCACCATGGAGCGAGCTCACTAAAATCTCACTTTCTCTTCTTTTTGTCGACAACACGCGGAGCTTGCAGTTCCGTGGAAGAGCTATCGATCGCGATGTCAAACAGCGAAAGTCAGAGGTTATTGACCTCAGCAACGGGAGCATAGTGGGCGTTCGTCATCCAAGACAGAGGGGCGTAATTGACGTTGTCGACGTCGACGGTCGACTTCATCAGCTCCTGATACAGCTTCAACCAAGATCTCCTCAGGTTCGCAAGGTCTTGGACATTTGTCGAAGCATTCTGCCGCACTCGTTAGGAGAGCGAATCTCCGCGGGATGGCTTCATTGTATGCAATGGATGACAAACCGAGATGAGTCAGTTGCAAATGCGGAGTGGTCTGCCGTGACAGTACTACTGCTTGCTTTCTTTCTCAACCTTGGTCGTGTGGACGCGAACCCCATCCCAACACCCCGGCTTCCTGCACGCAAGAGGAAACCGGCGTCAGGCTCCTTTGGCTCCATTCGAGAGTCGGAGAATTGGAAAGCGTTGGAGGTTGGCGAGACATCAAATTCTCTGGGCTGCCCGACTTGGATGATGAATAGAGGCTGGGAGTGGGCTCTGGATGAGGATGTGGACGATGCAATGTCGCCACACGAAGATCCGAGTTTCTCTCCAAAATTCATCTCGCGCCACATTGCACTCGCCAAGGAGTACATGGTATCTCCTCTGGGCGAGGCAGCGTTTGGAGCGTCAGGCTACATGCCAACAGCTTTAAACAAGAGTTCCGAAAGTCGGCGAAAGGTTGCAGTGGATATCTTCATGGGTTTACATCTGCTTCTCGAGGAAGCGAAGCTGGATATCATGACGCCTGAATTCGCCTCACCCGGCCGGGCCGACCTTCGAGTTCTTTTGTGCCAAGTCTCCAGATGGCTACGGTGGCAGAGCTTTTCGTCAATCTATGAATTAGGGATTCAAGAGGACATCGATCAACGACACGATTTCGGTATGTTATATAAGATTGGTCGCTGGATGAAACTAACAGCTTGCCAGACCTCAATATCAGGCCAGCAATACCTCAACCGCCCGTACGGCCTGATGTCATCGGTTGGATCCAGGCCCGTCTCGTTGGTGATCGAAAAGCGTACCATCTCACTCCCGCCGACGTCTACTACGCCAGCACCCGACTGTCTGAAACCGAAAAATCGCAAGACAAGCGGTGGGAACCCATCCTGCCCCGGACTCTCATGTTCAAGCAGTTTTTTAGGTTCATCAAACCAAGCACAACGGCGCCTCAGATGGTTGAGGCCATGCGTGACTCTGGGATAACGACGTTTGTACTTGACACTCTACCCGAAGCTGTGCTTGTCCCTCTCCAGGATGCCATATCTTTGTGCCAGCCGCATCCCCCATCGTCTTGGTCTAAGGAACTCCTTGAGCTGGTTAATCGCAGCGATATCAACCTCATTCTTGACCCTGGGAAGTCATTGAAGCCCAAGTCCACAAAGATATTGGTAAGATCTCTGATTTCAGTGATCCCAGTGACAAAATTTGCTGACCGTATGTTTAGACTCCAACACATACCGCAACTTGGAACTTCAAGCTGCTCTGCCAAAGCGTCGAAGAGACCAACAATGTTGGCTACGATGAGGGCGAGGGCACCGAACGGCAGGCCGTCATCCGTACACTCTTCAAAGAAGACCGCCGCTTGAATGAGGCACAAGACTTACTTTCCACTCACAAAGCAAGACTAATCCGGCTCGACCACAACCCAAACTGGCCCGAAAGCGAATACTTAGAAAAGCAAAAGGAACTTGTGTCGAGGATCGCTACAGGGACCTTAGCCATCCCAGCGGGACGGGCGCTGTTATACTACAGCCTTCGCTACCCGCTGATCACACAGAAATTCCACATCGCCGGCTTCAACCTGAACTGTATTGTCAAACCAACAAATGTCACCGTGGGAGTGGACAAGTCTCTTTTCACAGAAGAGAAAGTTTGTTGGGGTTTCTTTCACCAGGGTGTCGCTGCGGGACTGGCGATCTCTCCCCAAGCCAAAGGCATCGATACCTCTTGGATTCTTTACAACAAGCCAGGCCAGGAGCTCAACAATCGGCACGCTGGCTTCCTTCTCGCTCTTGGACTAAACGGCCACCTGAAGGACGTCGCCAAATGGGTCGCGTTCAAGTACCTGACGCCAAAGCACACCATGACATCGATTGGTCTTCTGCTGGGCCTGGCTGCTTCATACATAGGCACGATGGACTCTCTCATCACCCGTCTTCTTTCCGTCCATGCTACACGGATGCTGCCAAGGGGGGCAGCAGAGCTGAATCTATCACCGCTGACACAGACCTCGGGCATAATGGGCATCGGGCTGCTGTACGCCAATAGCCAGCACCGCCGCATGAGTGAGATCATGCTCTCTGAAATTGAGCATGTCGACGAAGAAGACGAGGAAGAGCCGCTGAGAAGTGAGTGCTACCGTCTCGCCGCTGGGTTTGCCCTCGGCTTCATCAACCTAGGCAAGGGCAACGATTTGAAGGGCCTGCACGACATGAGACTTACAGAGAAGCTGATTGCTCATGCAACCGCGACGAAAAATGTCGAGATCGTCCACGTCTTGGACCGCGCTGCTGCCGGCGCTGTAATGGCCATCGCTCTCATTTACATGAAGTCTGAAGACCAGATTGTGGCACGCAAAATCGATGTCCCTGACTCGGTCCTCCAATTCGACTACGTCCGCCCTGATATTCTCCTACTGCGCACAGTCGCCAAGAACCTGATTCTTTGGTCAAAGGTCGAGCCAACCTTTGCTTGGATCCACAAGAACCTGCCAGCTCCCTACCGCCAACGCTACAAGCTTCATGGAACGACGAAACTGCGATCCACTGATCTCCCCTTCTTTAGTATCGTAGCAGGTCTCTGCTTCGCAATCGCGCTCCGGTTCTCGGGGAGCGCCTCGCCAAAGGTCCGAGACTTGCTACTGCATTATCTCGACCAGTTCATGCGCATCACCCAGATTCCGTCCTCGTCCAGCACGCACCCACAGGGTGCTGCCCCGTATGACGAAGAGCTGGCCCGGACAAATGCTCGCATGTGCCAGGACATTCTGGCCTTGTCCGCTTCTATCGTCATGGCCGGCACAGGTGACGTTCCTGTTCTCAGACGACTTCGTGCACTACACGGTCGTGACGATCCGGACACTCCGTATGGATCTCACCTCGCGGCTCACCTGGCTGTTGGTGCCCTCTTCCTTGGATGCGGAACGACCACCTTCGGCTCAAGCGATATGGCCATTGCCGCTCTTCTGGTGTCTTTCTATCCCATCTTCCCTACGAACGTCATGGACAACCGTGCCCATCTTCAAGCACTCCGGCATTTCTGGGTCCTCGCCACCGAGCAGCGTTGTCTCGTCACGAAAGACGTTCTCACGGGGCAGCCTGTCTCAGTGCCCATCCAAATCAAGATGCTCAGCAACACGTCAACCGAGCCCGTCCTCAACCGCACCGCACCTTGCCTCCTCCCGCCCCTCGACCAGATCGCCAGCGTGTCGACGGCCTGTGGCCCCCAGTTCTGGGACGTGGAGCTGGACTTCTCCAACGAGAAGGTCAGGGCTGCCTTTGCGGACACGCAGAGCTTGTATCTCCGAAGGCGCCCGCCCCGAGAAGGCGCCTTTGCCTCCACGCTGCGGGCCCTGGGCAGCGACGAAAAAGGCACGGAGCCCCTCGAATGGGTCTTTGGGCTCGAGAGCCTCCACAACATCAGCTACGCCGAGAGGGCTGTCGTCCTCGAGCGAGGTGACGAGTCCCAGCAGACGGGCAGTGCTGTTGATGCCCGGCTGGAAATGGAGAAGGGCGTCACTGACGGCACTGACCGCGAGCGTCTCGAGGGCGCCCGCCTGCTGTTCGAATGGGGCGCCGTGCGCGACCGCCTCGTTCAGCCGAACGTATACGACAGCCAAGAAACCATCGTCGATGTGCAGGGCCAAGATTCACAGGCCGGGGACTCGGCGGAGAAGGAGGAGGACATGTGGTGGATGCGGGACAGCGTCATAGAGGGCCTCAAGGGCAAGGTGTGGCTGGCGGGTCGTGAGGGTGAGCAATAGGAGCTCCTCTCAAGCATGCAGAGTCTCGCGTTGAGGCGATGGTCTTGATCATAGCGACACTAGCAACGGAAGGAGAACAGGAGAAAAAGGCTAGAGTGTAAACGTGTTCACGAGCCATGACATAACGGAATATACAAGCTAATTGGAGTATGGCTCCCTCATCTTCAACGTGCTGGCCATGTCGGTCATGGAGGACTCCTCACTATGGAAGCAGGGGAAGTGAGGCGAATAGATCATGTAATGTAGGTAGTTCAACAATCACGTAAATTCCATTATCCCCCCTTTGCCTCTTCCCTTTTCCGAGAACGCCATGCAATGCAAACCGCATCACTGGGGATATACAGGGCTTCTATCCGCCACTATTGGACCCTTTAGCCACGCTGCTTTCGCCGTCCCCTTGCCCCTTCTGCTTCCGGTTGTCGACATCATCATCATCAGTCTCCCAGATCGCAAAAAAAGCACGCCACTCTAAGCAGCGGAGGGTCGATCATCCAGCCGGGAGCTCCTCAAAGGCCCCCGTGGATTGCGTGGCCCCAGTCGAGTCGTCATAAAAACACACATTGTGCCTATCAAGAGCCCGTCTATTTCGAGACGGCCGCGTTCAGGACCTGTGTCCTGAAGAAGCCGCCCTTTGTCTTCTCAATCACCTGCTGATAGACGTTGTTGGGAGGGTGGTTCATCACCACGGTGCCGTCCTGGCTGTCGATCTTGGCGTCCAGTCGGGTCTCTCGGATCAGGTTGACGATCCACTTCTCACCGTCGTCGGGGTTCAGGCCGAGCTTAGCGCTCAGGTCCCGGATGTTCATACGGCTGAAGATCTTGCAGTAGCTCTCGCAGATGAGGTGTCGGGCAGCCTCGACAAAGGCATCAGCCGACGAGGCGAGGAAGAAGTCGCTTCGGCAGACCTTCTCGGCCTCGTGGAGAGCCTCGCGGGCGGCCTCGAAGTCGTGGGCAATGTAGAGGGCGTTGACGAACTGGGTGATGGGGTCGGTGTACTCGTAAGCCTCCTGACGGACGTATCGGATGATGTCCTTCATCTGCTTCTGCTGGAGGGAGCTGTTGCGGGCACGGGTGCGGCCGGTAATAACGGCAGCAATCAGATATCGCAGGATCCAGGGGCAGGAGGTCTGGATGGTGTTGATGTAGGCGGCGGAGAAGAACATCTCCAGGATGGGCTCTCGGGCGCCCTCGAAGTTGTAGAGGGGAAAGAGGGCCCAGTGGACGAGCATGGTTCGGTGGTCGAGCTGGGCACGGGGGTTGCTGAACAACCTGGTGTCGATGCCCTCTCTCACGTTCTTAAGCTCATCGACGGCTGACTCCCAGTTGGTCTGAAGGATCTCGGAGGCGAGCTTGCCCCAGGTGGCGCCCGCGACCTTGTCGTTATCGGTTGACAGCACTCGGAACTGGTAGAGCATGTCGGCCGCGGGTTCGTACTGGCCGCATCGGAACTGGAACTGACCGAAGTCGTAGAGGGCGTTGACCATTTCGATGGTGACCTAGATATTTTGGACCCCCGTCAGTAATCCGGTCCAGCCTCGATTTGTGGATTATCCACTTACCCCGTGCTGGTTCTTGAGGAACTCCAAGTTGGCAACCTTGTCGCTTCGGAGCCCGTTGACGACCTCGTCCTGGGTCAGGAGGTCCGAGATCTTGGCCGTGGCCTGCTCGTACTTCTCCAGCTGCGACAGCACGTCCTGCCTCTTCTTGATGTACTCGGCGGGGGGTTCGGTCACGCCGTGGAAGTCACAGTAGAGAGTGGCGACGTAGTCGGTCATGTTGGTGTCCTCGAGCAGCTTGATCTTGCCAGACAGGAGCTGCCTGGCCATTTCGTCGTCGCCCTTCTCCTCCGCCTTTTCGCCCTCGAACTGGATCAGCGGGAAGAGCAAGTGTCGGCTCAGGTGCGGTGCCATCTTGGGCATAATCGACAAGCCGTCGGCCGAGGCGGCGGAGACAACTTCTTCCATGGTGGGCAGATTTCGGATCGGATCGGGAGGTTCGACGGGAATACTGGCAGCAAGAGGTCGTCAAAGGGCGTTCACAGAGAAAGGGCTCGTCGCGAGGGTAAAGATCGCAGGGCGAAGCGAAGCCGTGATTGATGGAGGGGCAGATTTTTGGTGAATTTCGCCAATCCACAAGTGGTGTGGGGTTTGGCGTGCCGGGGATTTGCCGGCTGTCTAAAGGTCAATGTCATGTGATCCCGAGATTTTCCTGGGAGAGCTTCAACTTTGGGGCTTTGGATCGCGACAGGTGAGAGAACGACGGGTTGAGTACGGCCCCAACGTGATCAATTGCGTACTTATTCTCTCATTTTCCTTGCGGCTTTTCTAACCGAGTCCTCCCTATCAACGCCATACTAATCCCACGACCACACTGCCCGAAACGACAACACAACACCATCTTTCGCATTCGAAGCTCCATTCTCGCAATGCGATTCCTTCTCCCTCGGGCCCTTTCGGCCGGCCGCCAAAACCTCCTCCAGAAGCCCGTCCTGTATGCGTCACTCGCCCAGCGTTGCTCCTTCATCTCCACTGCCCAGACCGCCCCAACCTCATTCAAGGCCCACGTCGGATACAAGCCGAACCCGGCCGACAAGGCCGTCAACCCGACCGTCAGGAACAAGATCCACGAGAAGAAGCGCCCGATCAAGCGCCCCTTTGTGCCCCCACCGACCAAGACCGAGGAGCAGCTCATTGCCGCCTTCCCGTACATCATCCGAAGGACGCCTTACGCCCAGCTCCCTATATATCGAAAGTTCATGTCCGGCGGCAACCGGTGCATCATCTTGATCAAGAAGGTTGACGGAGACCGAGGGAAACTAGTAGAGGATCTGGCAACGTCGTTAGAGCTCCAACGGAAGGACATCCGATTGAACCCTACGACGCAACAGATAGAAATCAAGGTAAGATATGACCTGTTTCAAGACGTCTAGTCGGCAACTAACAACCTCGATAGGGGAACTACTTCGAAAAGGCCTTGGACTGGATGCTGGAGAAGGGATTTTAAATCAAGAGAAAGAGAATCCAATGGACTAGTTGGGAGAAATCACGAGGACTTGAAGCACCCAAAGTCATGTCCGTAAGAATGTACCATATTGAAGACCCGCCACCTATTTGGGTTACGAGAAATGTACAACACATGTAATTCAAGACGCACTAGATATAGTATCGTTCATAGAGGCTTGGTTTGTCCTACATTCCACATCATGTATACACCCACGCACAAGCAGCTTTGTTAACCCCTGTCAACCCCCAAGACCATCGACTCCAGAATGCAAGTCTAAAGTTGAAGCGCACGCTTCTTCAAATGACCACGCACCATTCCCAGTTTTTCACAAACACTAACATACAGGCTTCCTAGCCAGGTATCGCTACATTAATCCAGAATAGACCTTGACCAACAGATTTTGACAAACTATTTGCCCAGGTTGAAGTAGGTTGTGAGTTGTTGAAAAACATCATCCTTGGCCCACTCCGGCGCGGGCATTGACAACGACTCGAGAAGGGCATGGGGTGCGGGCACAGCATTCGCAGGCAATGCTGACGTCAAATCGTTGGGATCTCTGGACTTTTCCGCCAGTCTCCTCAACAACGAAACTGCAACCACGACAATGTACACCAACTCCGGATCCTTGCGAGGTGGGGCGCGTGGTCCTCCATGAGCCTGAGGCTGCTCGTACAACTGACTGAGCTCCCGGATCATCTTGTATAGAGTGTGTGCCAGGCCATTGCCACATGTCAGCCAAGCCTTCGCGATGCCAGCATCATGACCAGGTGCTATTGAAGCCAGGATCTCGGCGGATAACAACCCTTGCATGAGGAAAGGTTTTCGGACCTCGACAAGGGAGGGGAAGTTGGCTGATCGGCTCCGCTCCTTGGTCTTGTCTGGCAGAGGCGAGATGGCTAAGGCGAAAGCGCGTGTGAGAAGCTCGTAGGACGGGCTACTGTTTGAATCCAGTGCGAACACTGTCTTGTAGTGACTTCGATTCGGCTCATCGCGGGCTAGAAGTTTGGCCAAAGCGTCAACGGCATGAGGCAGATATGCGTGAAGGCTAGGTTCATAAGATGTGAAGAAGAGTGTGCCCTCGGAGACCGTGGGGTTGGGGGCCGGGGCAAAAGCCAAGAGAAATTGCAAAAGACAGAGGGCCTGTTCACGGCCGGGTATTTCCACCGAACCAGCAATGTTGGAAAGGAGAACAACGAGATCCTTCATCAAATCCAGAGTATTGTTCTGCGACCGCAGCAACATGTTTCGAGTCCCAAGATATCGGATGAGTACGCAGATAAACTTGATAACCAGCTCGTCTGCAAGAACGCTGTGATTATCGTTCTGTTCGCCGGGGAAGGAGACGTTGCGCAGGATGGTAGTAACGCACACCAGTCTGTCAACTGCCCGATCAAGCTCATACTCGGGAGTGCCGAATACCGGGATGTCTTTGACCGCGAAGCGTTCAATACGACAAGCCCTTACGACGTCCTCGTAAGAAGCAAGCTGAATATCATCAGAGACCTCCACAGTATGCTCAGCTAACAGGTCGACCTGCTCTTCGGCGCATTCGATCAACGCATCCACCAGGTCATCACAATATCTGAGTTGAATAAAATGATGCTGCTGGTTTGGAGAGCAAGACAGAGCGGCCAGAGTGTCAAGAGCAAGACGAACCTCGCCGTGGATTCCGCACTGCAGGCTTCTGGTGAGGGCACTGATGTCGATGTTGCCAAGCTCTTGAATCGGCGGGACATCCGGTTTCCATCTTTCGAGCTCAGCACCAAGTTTGCTCAAGGCGGATAGATCGACTCCTCCATAAGTTGAAAGCTCACGGGCACAAGGGCTGTATTGGTCCGACTGGGGCCCAAGGCGTGGCATTCGTTGCTCAGTAGCCGCTCCCGTGACAACCGCAGCTTGGCGTCCATCGGGTTGGGACATACTTCCGACGCGGCGTGAAGCTGGGGTTGGCATGACGGCGAAGTCGTTCACACCAGATGAATCCATTCCCTGAGACAAATTATTCCGGTTGTGACCTGGTACGACAGCATTCGCCTGTTGAGGCATCTGAGGCTGAGGTGTGGAAAAGCCATTAACAGGAGGTTGTCCCGGTTGCATCTGCTTCATGGGAGTATGCTGTTGCAACTGCGGCTGTTGACCAGGTTGCACCATTGATCCTTGATTCATTTGCGGGCCAGACTGCATCTGCTTTTGAGGTGTTGCGTGCGACCCCACGTTGGCATTCTGCTGGTGTGGAGGCGGTGCCTGGTGCTGCTGTGGTTGCTGTTGAGGAGGTTGTTGAGGCTGCTGTTCCCGCTGCTGCTGCTCCCGCTGTTGCTGCTCCCGCTGCTGTTGTTCCCGTTGCTGTTGTTGTTGCTGCTGCTGTTGTTGTTGC
>JABSTB010000586.1:0-56681 GCA_013756995.1 Neonectria neomacrospora | reverse complement strand
GGTCTAGGGTAGGTCCAAGGCGTGTGGTTTGATGATTGAGTAGATTAGGATTATAGTGAGCAATGTAGGTTACGATAGTAATGTGCAATAGCAAGTTATTGTATAACTAAATGATAGTATTGATAGCTAAGGAGCTTAATGCTCGTGTTTAATATGCTAAATGAATGTGTATATATACTGGAGTGCATTTGGCTGGATCACGGTTGGGTATCGTGAGCCTGCCCGAGGGATCACGATTAGGATCGTGATCCGTGTGTCATTGGTTGGAAATGTGTGGGGGTGAGCATGGTCCATGCGCGCCACGTGACAGGGTGCAACCTGGGCCGTGACATAGGTTGCGGGCGGTAACAGCACTGTACCTAAATAGATATACTGCTAAACCGGAGGCGGCAGTAGCGCTTCTGTAATTACTAATTTAATACGGATAGCTAATTTAATAATCTTTCTTTTTTAATTTCTATAAATCCCAGCTAATAACTATTTAAGGGGATGATAAGGGTTTTAGGACCAGCCTCAGAACGAGGTTAGTAAGCGGCTTGCCTCACAATGCCAAGGGGTAGTTAATTACCACCCCACCCTTGATTTAGACTAAACCCCAAACCTGATGATACGCAAGGAGTCTGATTTATAATCAATCTCCTGTCTGATCATGACGCGAGAGCTGCTAAATTTGCAGGGACTGATCAAGCGCCCTCTTGCAAGACTTTGTTTCATCAGGTTCCTCGTAGTCGCTTTTAAGCAGCGAAGCAATTAGGCCCAAGCTTTTTGAGTATTCTCCTTACAACCTTTCAATCCGGGGCGACCTTCGCACAGCAGGTCATGGAGTCACAAACGGGTTTCATGGTCCAGCCAAGTTTTAGGGAAGAGGAGCGGCAAGTCATTGTTCGTGTGAGTTAACCCGAAAATTTAATGCCATCCCGCCTCTGTTGACACTCTAAGATAAGGCTTGCGACATGTGCCGGAAGAAAAAGATCCGCTGTGAGCCTACCACGCAAGGATGCGCTCAGTGCACCAAATATTGCACAAGGTGCCACTTTACGCCAATTGCAATGAGGAGGAAGCCTCGCAGACCAGCTGGGTTAGTCTGCTACCCTAGCCCACGGAGTTTGCCTCTATTAACCGTTCCGCAGCTTCAAATACATCGCACACCTCGAGGAAAGGCTTTTAGAAGTGGAGAGTTTTCTAGGGGACAAGTCTTTGAGGAAGCCAACTGTGCCTGACAACAGTTCGCGTAAGGAGCAAACGACATCCGCAGTATCACTTAACACAGCGGCACTGATCACATCCTCTAACGAAAGTAATCCATGGATGCCAATGAGCGAGTCACAAATTCCGTCACCCGAACAAACGAGCAATCTAGGGTTTAATCTTGGGGTTGCATTCCGGGCACACGACCACGGCGAACCCGATTTGTCTACGCTTGGAGGTTATATAATTGACCCCCTAGCCGGCAGTCTATGGCCGCATCCCGCTCCAGAGTTACGACCAGTTTCTCTACCAGCGCGCCAGCAGCTTCCCACAAAGGCAGTCGCTCTGGAGCTGATTAACGAAACTTTCAGCAACTATAATAGGTTCCTTCCACTTTTTGATGAAGAGGACTTCTTGAGAGAGTTTCAACTCAAGTACTCGACTTCCAACCCTGGAGATGCTGGTTGGTGGGCGTGTCTCAATGTCGTGCTGTCGATAGCTCATCGTCTCCGCGCCCTGCGCACATTGGACCCGACGCATGAGAACATTCTAGCCAGTGGTTACGTACAAAACGCCCTAGGCGTCGTCTCCGAGCTGAACGTCTCTAACCGCAGCCTCTCTGTCGTCCAGGCTCTGGTGGGTATGGCTTGCATTCTTCAGGGGACCCCGAATCCGGAGCCAGCCTCAATGCTCGTAGCCGCCGCCCTACGCTTGGCACAGGCTATGAATCTGCACAGAGAGTGTTCCGACCCAGCCCTCACGAAATCACAAGCTGAGATACGGAGGCGGGTGTTTTGGAAGGTATACGTTCTTGACAAGGATATTAGTCTACGGACGGGCCGACCCTTCAGTCAAGATGATGATGACATGGATGTCCGACTGCCATCAAATACAAGTCTTGAGCCATGTAACGTGGACCTCTTCAACTATCGCATAGGGCTTGCGGTTATTCAGGGGCAGGTGTACAAACAGTTGTACTCGATCCGGGCTGGACGACAAACGGAGACACAAAGGGCGATTGCGGCACAAGAGTTGAGTTCTTTATTATCGTACTGGAAATCCAATGCGCAGCTAGAATCGCCAGAGGACTCCACGATGTTGTCAGGATGCCAAATCTCAGGCGAGATGATCCACAAGGTGGTTCTACGACTCACATATATTCATTGCCTGACAATGATTGATCGCCACTTGCCCCCGACGGCGCGATCTCCCTCCGGCCAAGAACTCAGCCGGTCTGGACTATTATTACCCCCAGGCAGTCTATGCCTCGCTGAGTCACGCAAAGCGATCCGTCTCATTGAAGCCATCCCTCAAGGAGACTGCGGTTGCGTCTGGTAAATGATCTCTTAAGAACCAGAACCTTCCTGAATTCTTTTTCTGACTCATTCTAGGATGCTTCTTCACGCTTTCTTCGCTGCAGCCAGCAGCATGCTCTATAATCTAACACAAAACCCTACGTCGCCAAACGCACTTTCAGACCTTCATCTCGTCAAGCCATTTCTACGTCTGCTGGAGACGCTTGCCAGGGATCCAAGAACATGCTCACGATCCGAGGAACTCAGGCGAATTCATCGCACTTGCAACAGCTTAAACAACGAAGCAAAGAAGGCTGTTCAAATTTCCAGTCTAAGGTCTACCGGGTCCTTTACATAATTATTTCAGCATGGTTGTTTTTGAATAAAACTTTATTGATGCTCTATCTCGCCCACAGTAGCAGGATGGATGCCGCTAGACAGGTTGGCTTGACCCCAAACACGCTTTTACTTGGCCTCTGTAGCCGCAAGCCGGTCCTGCAGGACGTTCGAGATGGCTGGACTGGCTTTCATGCGCCCTAACCAGTCATTAAGAACCGGGAAACCTTCTTGAGGTTCAACCTGTGCTCGGAAAGGAACATAATGACATAAAAGATTAGGCAGGAGGCGTAAAGGCAGGAGTAATTTATTCACCGTCCTGTTTTGCAACTTGATATGTAAGTGGCTACTTCCCTGGTGTAGCGTCAACTTGACACCATCACCCACACAAAATACACTCATATGCAAAAGACGAAAAAAATGCGGAAGGCGAACGAAGTTTTCACAAATAATTCTATCCCCGATAATAACACGGATCCCTCTTCATCTCTACCCACCCTCACAGCAGTGACTCGCCTTTATAAGGCAGAAAGACCCCCTCCAACAATGATCCGCCACAGCCTATTTGGCTTCTTGGAGCTTCAGGACCTTCTTCACACTCGGGCGCGCAAGCATGTTGTCACACCACTTCTTGACGTGCGGGTAGTCATCCTGGTTGAACTCGTCCTTCGGAATTCGCGGCGCGGCTGTGTGCTGCCACGTAAAGAAGGCGATGTCCACGTACGAGAACCGGCGACCTAAGAACCAGGAGTTGCCGTCCGCGTCAGGCTTCTGCTTCGCCAGGTGTCCCTCTAGTACGCCAGTTACGCGGTTGACCTCTTTGACGTAGCGCTCGCGCGCCTCGGGAAGTGGCTGATATATAATAAACCACATCGCCTGCCCGTAGTACGGTCCCTGGCCGGTGGTCTGGTAGAAGAGCCATTGACGAGCGTGGTAGGCCTCAACTGTGCCCGGCACGAAGCTTAGCTTGTGGTCCTTGTCGTATTTCTCTGTCAAGTACTCGATAATAGCGCCCGACTCCCACAGCGTGAGGTCTGTGTTTGGATCCTGGATAGATGGCAGCCGCCCGTTCGGATTGATGGCGACGTACTTGGGGTTCTTGACGTCGGTAAGCGGGATCATTTCCGTCTCATATGGCAGTCCTAGCTCCTCGCAAAGGATAATAACCTTAGCAGCGTTAGGCCCGTGGACTCCCAACACTTTGATCGTCTTCATTTCCCCCATTTCGATGAAGGTGTATCGAGTTATCCGAAAATTGATTGTAGGCGGAAAGCTTGCGAATTAATTTAAATGGTGGCTGATGATGAAAGACCCAGGAGAGATGATAGAGCGCAAGATGGACCTGGGATCACGGACTTCTGATCTTCTTTTAAATGCATCACCGCCTCCTCCCCGACAGTCCAAAGCACATTGAACTTGATTACTATTTTCCTTGAGAGTCCACCTGATTCAATACTAATCATGAAGGGGTAGCAAGCTGACAAATGTTGACAATGCTACACAGGAGTTCCATCTCAACTAGATGCACTCAAGTAGCCAAGGGATAGCAAATATCCAAGCTTACGCAACTACAAGGCAAGAAAGTCAGCCGGAGCGGAGGACTCGTAGACAGAACTCCATTGGTGACGAACGGAATTGGACATGATGTATTCGAGTTCGGACCTTCCGAAGGGTCCGGGTCCGCGATGACTCAATCGTACCCCCAATAGGCATCCGGGCTTGGTCCGGGTCCGCGATGACTTGTATCCCCAGTAGGCCTAGGAACATGCCTGTTTCCGGCTGTCGGTTCTACCAATGCAACCCCGCGCTACGCCCTGGGACACTACTACACTAGGAATGCTGTAGGGATGTCGTGGCCTCAGGCCACTGCGCACGAGATTACCTGGTCTGTGGGCAGGGCTCATTTACACACATGAACAAGTGTACAGTTTGTACAAGACTAGACAGATCTCTTTTCCTTGGTCATAGTAAAATCTACGGGTGGTTTCTATCCTATTCTGTGTGTGTGCATGTGCGCATTGCAACAAATGCCATGCACTCCAGTTAGCGCGAAGGAGTTTAATTAACTACGCTGATCCGGGGCTTGTACGTCCAAGTCAGGTACATAGCAATAAAAGTACATTCACTATCTATAGTAGTTGCTGGGTCTACTCTGCGAATAGGGCTGATCCACATACTCTCAGATTAACAAGACTCCCTATATGGGGACAGCCGAGCCAATTCTCAAGTCTGAAAGTCAGAACAGCTTGGTCAGCTTGTAGCTATCAAAGCGGAACGTACGCTACGTGTGAGACCTACTATCTATGCCGCGTGTTACTCGGAGTAAGCGGAACTGCAATATTGATTACAAACGCTACCAGCAGAAATCTCGCCGCCTCGAATCACTTGACCGAATGGGTATTAATATTCCCTGTCCCCTTCTTTGCCTCAATGAGAAGATAAGCATATATATGGTAGACAAAGGCTTCCTGCTTTCTCGCTCGACTGCACACAGTCCGACTTTTCTCTTACATTCCAAACCATGCCCGGAACACCTCCTGTCGTTCTCATCCTCGGTGCAGGGCCTAAAGTCGGTCTGCCAGCCGCGAAGGCCTTTGCTTCGAAAGGCTACAAGGTTGCAGTCGCAGCCCGGTCGCTGAAGGAGGTAGACAGCACAGACGATCAACTTAACATTAAAAGCGACTTCGCCAACCCTGACGATGTTGTCAAAGCCTTCATAAGGGTTAAAAAGGAGCTGGGAATCCCAAGCGTAGTCGTCTACAACGGTAAGTCTTAGCACCAGAGGACTCTAGCTGAATGCCCAGCTAAGGTTTCACAGCCGGCGCCGCGACATTCTCTCCCCCCAACGACCCCTTTGCGATCCCGTTGGATGCTTTCAAGCGAGACATGACCGTCAACACCACCAGTGTCTTTGTCGCTGCCCAACAAGCCGTCCTCGGCTTCGCGGAGCTCCCTGCCCATGCGCCAAGGGTATTCTTATTCACGGGGAACATCCTAAACGTCACACCCCTCCCGCAGTTTCTGGAGTCGGGCGCTGGCAAGTCAGCGTCTGCGCACATGATGATGGCTACTGCCGCTGAATACAAAGAGAAAGGATTCAAGTATGCCATCCCCACCGTGCTTTAACGCCTAAGTGGATGTGACTAACAGTTTGTAGATTTTATTATGTTGATGAACGGAAGGCGGACGGCTCGGCCGCTTTCAAGATCGATGGAGAGGCACATGCAAAGCTCTTCTGGGAGCTCGCAGAGGCGAAGACGCAGGGTCCGTGGTTGCAGACCTTCGTCAAGGGCGCAGGATATAAGGACTTCGGCCCCTATCGACTATAGTGTTGTCGCAGGCGCCAGTCGCCTTTTTATTAGTATGATCTTTTTATTAGTAGTCTCTTTATCAGTAGAATCTTCTTATGAATAGTCTTTCCATTAGAAGAACCTTTTCAAGACAGAACATGGCTCCCTGAAGCCCTCCGTTCCAGATCTCCGTTGAGCATCGTTGCAACAAGGCCTTCGATGCCATTGCCAGTGCCAGTGCGTCGAAACACTGCCTGCTTTTGCTGCTTCAAGTCCTGATACTGAATATCTAGTTGATGCACCTCCATATCTTGATGCTCTTCCCGTGCTTGAAGGGAGTCGATGATGGCTTGGGCCCTGTCATCTTCCTGTTCTTCGATAAAGTTCTCATCATCGTGATTCAGGCGAATCCGCGCCACTATAGCATCGACAGACTTCTATTCTCTAAATCAGGGAAACTTGGACTGTTTACAGATCTCATGAGCACCGCCTTCCTTTTATACCTAGCTATGTATCATATGTCATTATCAAACCACATCAGGGGATAGCAAGACAACCAGGTAGCACATATGTCTGATGCTGCATATGAATAGCCAAGGTGTGCGACACGTATTTATCTACCCCCCCCTTCTCCTAGGGGAGGGTGCCTGCTTATTCGTACTTTTCAAGTTAAATCTCTACGTATTGCGACCCTGGCCGGTTCATACTACTATACTGCCTAATCGTACTAACCCAGTCAGCTAGCCAGCCTCCTGTGGTATGGAAACCTGCACTTTATCCTTTGTATGTGCTCTGAAGCCCCGGGCCAGCGTCTGACCGTACGCCTAAGCCTACTGTAAGCAGTAGGCGGATAAACCGGCATCCAACATCGAGAACTCGAAATTCAGTCACCGGGTGGGCCGCGGTACAGCATGATGCCAATGCCTGGTTGGTATTAACCAAGGTACTCGTACTAGTAATCATGCCAAATCACATCCATCTTCTTGTCCCATTGTGGCTCAGGAATGAGCCTCCGTGCCCTCCTTCAATTGACGAGCGGTCGATAGCCGCCAAGGAGCTCTTCGCAGAATCCATGGGCCCCGATGCTCTGAAGCCTGGCGCATAAAGTTCAAACTTGGCGTTGACCTTCTGCAACAAAGCAAGGTCGTCGCTTGATACTAGTCACACGCGGTCAGATTTTGAATTTGAACGTAACCGAGCAGAGAACTTACGGCTCCCGTTGCCTTCGGCAGTGTCGACCAAGCCGGGGCAAATTGAGAAGAACAAGACACCTTGATCCTCGTACGAGGCGTTTAGTTTTGCGAACAAAGTGCTCAGTGCGGCTTTGCTCATTGAATAAGGCACTGCGTTGGAGAGCTTTGCCTCGTTGATCAAGTCTGCAAAAGAATTAGTGACGATTCGCTCAAGTCTGTTGCCACACAATGCCTCTCTGGTGCCCGAGAACCATCTGAAGATAAACTCACCTATGTCACCCATACCGCTTGAAATGGCGACGACCTTCTTCAATGTGCCTCTCTGGATGAGTGGCAAGAATGCGAACACTGTTTTAAGTACGCCGAAAACGTTGACATCGAAGCTCTTCTGCGCATCATCGATCACTGACTGCACATTGTGTTCACTGTTTGGATTAGATCAGTTTAAGTTCTTGACCCTTGGTATACAGCATCATGTACAAGTCCTGAAGTGACTTAAGGGCGGTTATCTCGCTGACGTATGCCGCGTTGTTGATCAACACGTCTAGGCCTTTACCGCCTAGGATGCGCCCGGTCTCTTCGGCTGCGAGCTTAAGAGACGACTCATCCGTGATGTCTCCGGCCAGAATATGGGCATTCGTTATGCCGTCAGCTGCAAGTCGACGACTGACAGCTTGCACGTTTCGGACTAATCCAATGACGGTATTCGCAGGGTCTGAGGCGAGAGCTTTGAGGAACGCGTACTAGTATGTGGTTAGGATATGCAAGCTTTAGTTTTGTTTCGAAGTATTAGGCATACTCCAAGGCCTCTGGAGGCTCCAGTAATAACGTAGCTGGGCATTTTGAATGATGTTTTTGGCTACTGGTGTGGATGTGATTGCTTCTAGGCTGAATGAATTAAGGAAGTTAAATTCAACAGAACACGCGGACATATATATTCATCATCCTTGATTACCAATTGAATCTCTATTCTTAAGAATTATTCCTGTTAATATTCTGCGAAGAGGCGATGATACAATTCTGCTTCTCCACTGGGTTGTTGGGTGAATATTTGTACCCGGAACTCCGAAATCCGATCGGGCTGACAAACGGATCTTGGTCGTCATTTCACCACCCGGAAATCCGAGCTCCCGCATCTACAAGTTTTGTGATCCTCCATCCAACCCAGACCTTGCGCAAAGACAGCAAGTAACAAGGCAGTACCATTGGCCATTGACTATTTTTTTTTTGTCTCCCTTGTAGGCAAGGTCCAAATGGCTTCCCGGGCCGAGCGGCTCACCTGTCGCCGCTGCTTCCGACACTTCACGCAGAGTATGTTTCTGACAAATCCGCAATCAACTGAATATGCTCAGTAACCGACCTGTTCTTCTCTAGATTCATCGCTAGTCAGACACTCGAAGCGCTGCTTGCATGATGTCCCAGGCCCTTCCAGGCAAAAGTCTTGTCGGCAATGCGCAAACTCCAAGGTCCGCTGCGACCTGCAGCATCCTAGTTGTGGGAGATGTCAAGCTCGCTCCGCCGTTTGCGAGTTTCCCAAGACATCGTCCTCGACCGTGAGACATGCAACTCAGATCCAGAAACCCCCAATTCAAGATGACGATGATGGGCAACAGGATACCAACGAATACCTATCGATGGAAGGGGACTCATCTACCCACACTACATCCGATAATACCGCCTTCTCGCAGACAACTACACCGGAGATTGACCCTCAGCAATATGTGCAGCCACAACTAGTCATATCCCCCCACCGACGTCAGGTACTCCTTGGGAATGCACCCGATACTCCAAGCTCCGGCGCTGTTGAGAGACACACGATGCAATTTGTCGTCCGCGTCCTCAAGTCATGGCCTCGGATGATGGCCATGCACGACACTGCCCATCTGCCACCAATGATCCATAGGCTCCAGTTAGCGGACGGCATACCCACCCCCCTGGCCAACTGCTATACGCTTGTCAAGATGTGGGCTGGGCACACAGACGGCAGCCGTCGCTTAGTACAGAACACCATACTCGAAGAGGTGCGGCGGCTAATAAGTGAGGTATGTCGACTACCTGCAAATATTCAGACCAGAGGGAACCGTATTGACTAACCATCGCTTGTTATGAGGGTACAGCATTATGCATACAACGAAATGGATATTCTTGCAGCCGCTCAGTCCCTTCTTGTACTACTCATCATTCTTCTTTTTTGCGTCGGACAAGCCCGAGTTGTGACCCATCCAGTAGATGCCCAGCTCCTCATTGACGTGTGGGACGTGAAGCATCACCTGGCAGCGACAGGTCTCTTTTTAGAACAAGAATCCAACCACAGCCTTCCGCCATGGGAGCAATGGGCCGCCGTCTCTGCCAAGCGCCGAACTATCCTCGGTCTCCATCATCTCGAGTGGGCGTGGTCAGTATTCCATGGCTATCCTATACTGACCTGCTTCGAACTCGGCCCACTGCCCGCTCCAGCGGCACGATACCTCTGGCGAGAACCCGACAAAGATAAATGGGCGCGGTTGTACTGTGACTGGTTACGCCAGTGGAAAGACGGAAGCTACAAAACGGTGGAGTTCTTCGGCATCAATCCAGGTGCCAGCCTGGATGTGAGGAGCGAGATGTGGCTTGCAGAAGCTGATGAATTCGGCATGATGCTGATGGCGGAAGGTAATTTCCCCAGAACTCCATCAGACGTTGTGCGTGAGCTAACTCAAGAAGTGAATGCCGTGGGCAGTGAAGAATCGTAATCATTCTACGCTATAAAGGACCAGATGGAAGCGTTAAAGAAATTACGCTTTACCTAATATGCAGGAAGCACTACTCAAAGATACTCCAATTCAAATACTCCATCAAGGCCTTCAAAACCTCCTTGGCCTCTTCCAGCGACTTTTCGTCAGCACCAGTGTCGTCAACGACAAGCTTCCGAACTTCAAACAACGCGCCACAAATCCTCGCGTTGACAGCCTTGAACGCCGCGTAAAGTAGTCTATCAGCCTCCGTCTCGAGCGGCATCGTCTGGATGTAAAAGCTGGCACACCGCTCCTCGGCCGCCTCGTCGCGATCGACCTCATCCTCGACGGAATAGTCGATATACACCTCAAGGAGGAACCGGATCTGCCTCGCCATGTCCTCGACCGAGTCGACGTCGGCAACCATCGCTGTGATCTTGGCGCCGGAGCGGCGAACGATGAGATCTGCAACGTCGCGCCAATTGAAGGACGAGATGGGAACGTCGCGGCGGTCCTTGATCACCTGCGCGAGATAGTCTCTGATGGTGAGCATCTCGGTCTTGGTGGTGCCTAGGAGACGCGGAAGCTCAGCTCGCTCGCTGTCGGGGTTCGTGATGTTGACGGGGAAGAAGAAAGCCGACACCATGGACGAGTAGTCGAGAAGAGTGCGGCTGGATCCGACCTCGCGATACCGGTCGTCCGGGTCTCGTCGGCCTCCTGGCATACCCGGAGGTCCTCCGTAGGGTCCGCCTGGCGGCCCACCGGGCGGTCGTCTATGCGGCCCTCCATGCGGTCCGTCGCCACCCGTGTTCGACCGCTGCAAGGACTGGATCTGCTCGAGGCCGTCAAGGAAGTCACACTTGATAATCTCGAAGCCAGCACCCTCAGTCCGAATAACACCCTGCAGCTCCCAATCCTCGCACATGCGACAGAGGTCCACTGCGCGATCGTGCTCTCCAGGAGGGCCGCGCGACGGGGACTTCTTCGGGGGAGTCAACGGAGGCTGGTTGTCGCCATTTCTCACGCCACGCAGCAGGTAGTCCTGGGTGTCGAGGACGCCCGAGCTGCCTTTGTCGCCGCTCATGCCATCGAGGTAGAGGAAACGAAGAGGTCTCGTGGTTCGATATGTGTGCAGCCAACCGGACTTGCTCTCGGATGGCGTGTCCGAGTCGGCCAGAGGAGCCTGAGCATTGTGTCTCCGCTTGAGATCATCGCGGCCATCCTCTCCGTCACCAGGAGGTTTGCCTCCTCTGCCTGGAGGACCACCTCCCGGAGGACCACCGCGGCGGTCGCGAGCGAACATCTCGGCATGCTCAATCTCATAAGCCAGCCATTGAAGCTCCGTGGGCGTCTCGTTGCGGTTGTTGCCGTGGTGCAACATGACACCCTCGGGAACTGTGGCTAGGTACAGAGACATGCCATTGGGATGCACGACGGACCCCCATTTGCGCAGAGAGTCGCTCACGGCGTTGAAGATCTGGGGCCCTCGCTGAGCTGCGACTTCGGCGCTAGGGGTGAGGGCCTCGGCGTTCGACGTAGACAGGACCGTCAAAGCCGCGAGGGCGGCGAAGAGAGTACGGGACGCCATACAGGCAGGAAGGCTTCTCGACCGTGAATGTGAGAGCGGACAACAAGACTGGAAACTGTGTAACAAGTAAAGAACGAACTGAGGGAAAGATGATCGATTAGATTAGATGCAGCAGGACGCGCGTTACTGAGCAGACCCCCACTACAAACCACCCCCGGCTTCGCTAGTTGCGAGAAATTACGTGGACTCTAGGGTCTAAGGCACCGCCATTTTGGAGGTGTACGGAAATAACGTGTACGTACGACGGTCCGGTCATGGAGTTGCGTGAAGCAAACAGGGATTGAGTGAATGACAGATCAAAGGTGCTGCAATACGGGAAGCTCAGTTGCCACACAAAATACATAAGTGTTATTTATATGAAGAAGCTTGCAACGCTTGCAACGTCCTGTTTGGTTTGATCATCGTATATTACTACTATCTTGACTCCTCAGGACCAGCCATCGAGCCATTCCTCCCACCAGTAAACCCAACACCGCCATACGCCATTCAAAACATTACTTATTACCTTCCTCTCCACAAGTTGCCCAACCGCCCTAGTATTGGTATGCGGGACTGGTCATTATTAGCATTGAGCATATCTGGCTCTAGGCCCGCTTCATTGTTGTCCATCCCAGTATTATTAGTCGTCGGCCCGGTTGCCACCAAGAGCGGATCACCATCCCAGTCTGAGTGCAATTCGAGCCCTGAATATGTCGATCGAGGCGTTAGAGCCATTGATGTAACCCTCTCCATCACACTACCCGCTGCTTTGAACCTTTGAAGCGAGCTAGAGCCTGACGTTTGGGATGAGTACGAAGACCGTGATGACATCCCCTTTGCGAGCGACGGGTTTCCCTGCAACACCCTCAGGTAAAGCCGGCGTGCCTGAAACGATATCGTAGACCCTGATGCAATGCTAGAGGAGCGCTTAGGATCGCTCGTCATAGTGTTTCGCTTGCTTTCGCTTTCCGAGACATTCAGCGTAGACAGCTCCATTATTTCCTCGAGCGCGGAGCAGTCCAGAAGGTCACTCAACAAGTCTCCGTCAGCTCCCTGGAGGTCCGTTGAATCGAACGTAGCAATACGGGGAGTCGGAGGCGTTGGCGTTGCCGATCGCTGACGGTTCGTTGCCTCTATCGTGGAGTTGAGGCACTCCAGCAGCTCGGTTCGCACCTTCAGGATGAGCGTGTTCTCGCGCCGGGTCGGCGGAGCCCAGGAATGGTGGTCGCTGAAGTGTGTAGCAAACCGTCTCTTGGCCCCTCGGGGTGAAGCCGAGCACTGCGATATGAGGACCTCGATAGCCATGAGACATGGTCCAGTCCTGACCGTGCTGAAGTCACTCGTTGTGCCGGATTCCTCCACATCAGGACTACCCTCAACGGCATTCCAGAAAGGCGTAAAGAAACGGGATTCGTGAACAATCATTCTACAAATGATCATTAAAAAGTGGGTGACGGTTATTCCAGGTAGGAGGTCCTCGTTGAGCCAGCTGAGATCGTCGCTTATCGAGGGTGGGTTGATTTGCAGATTTTCCCACAGATGAGCAAACACCGAACTAGTGTGAGCCCAGAGTGCCAAGGAGTCCCATTGTCGCCGCCGTCGACTCATTGAAACCGGGCTCATTCCGACCATCTGAATGTTGCTCAAGTCATCCGTTAGATTGAATAGGGCTTCTATTCCCAGCAGCTCCTGCAGTCGCTCCTTGCACCATCTGAGGCATGGCTGAATCACAAGAGACAGGTTGAGCTCGTCGTACTCTAGCATGTCGAAAAGCTCGTTCGGAATGGAATGATCCTCTTTGCCGTCCAAGATGTGATGCAGAGTCCAGAGGTCGAGACAGGGTAGTTGAGTGGGGTCGGGCATGCCATCGCTCCCCGTGAACCTGCGGGCTTTGTCGAGATGATGTTGCACTTCACTAGCATGGTGGTGCTGGTAAGAGTATATGCGAGCCAGATGTCGATGAAACAAAAACACTTCATTGGGGGTCATTGGCTCACCAGCAGACCGGTTCTCGACATCATCGCCGTCGCTGCCAACGTGACGTGGATCGTCGCTAGCCTTGAGCTCGGATTCCAAGATGACGCGCGCTATCTTGCGTGTGCTGGATGACTTTGCGGTCCTCGCCAGGTCCAGCATTCTTGTCCTTCTCTCCCTGGTCGAGGACGACTTGTACTTGAACGGAATTGACACTTTGGCATAGTACCCAAATGCGCGCTTCGACAAGTAGCAAGCTGCTAGGTACTCGGCACACAGCTCATCGACTTCCACGGATGAGTCCTCAGGCGGGCTCAAGTCGTTGCAGTCCGCCGAGTCGTTGGAGAGATCCAGAGGTGCGATGGGAAAGGGCCGCGGTGTCCTTGTTGAGCTTGAATGACCTTTGGGAGTCGTAGTCGTGTTGCCAAGGCCGTCATCGTCCGTTCCGGTGGTTGCGACATCTTCCAGTTGGTCTTGGCCTGCTGGCCTGCAACGCTTTGCGGGACGGTCGGGCAACGGCCACGCAGGGCCCAGAGTTTGGCGATCGCCTTCAGTAAGGCTGGTGGTGCTCCCGGTACTCCTGGGTCTTTTGCTCCCTTCTGTTGGAGAAGTGACTCCGGAGAACAGAGGAGCTGGCACCAGGGACGGGTCGGCCTGTGCGATCTTGATCTTGGCCGCGTCGTCATCCCGAAGTACAGCGGACGGGGCAGTCAGGGCACCCCGCTGTTTGCGTGCTTGCTTCTGGAATCCCCATCGGTTGGTGGCCTTTGAGAATTGATCCGGTCTAAACTTGTCTCAATTAGTGCTGCTTCGGATGGACTCTGCGGGAGAAGGGCTCGTACGAAATTGAGAAGCCGTGGTGTTTATCCAAGCGACGCCTCACCTCGTTGCGGCTCAGGTTGTCGACCAGGTACATCTGCCGTATCGGCTCCTTGTACAGGTCAACGTCATCATTGAAGAGGGCCGAAGCTCGAGGATTCCGGGAATAAACCCAAGCCAGGTCGCCCACTCCGATTGTGGAGACCATTGCAGAAGAGGTAGTCTATCCGTACTCGCAGTGTCTGTGAAAGGAGCCAAAGGGCAAGGGGCAATTCAATCGCCCTTCCCGACAACAGTCGCAGATAGATGAAGAAGAAAGAAGACGTCGATTGGATTGTCCGTCTTCAATGGGAGCACAGCGGTGGCAGGAGTACGCGGACGCACTCCGCCCACCTGATGATTGATACATGTTTGCCTGAACAAGGCTGACACGCTGGGGAATCCATGCATGCAGGGCGCCCTCTGAAGCTGCGGATGGAGGAAACGGATGATCGTCGCCCGGGTTTCAAAGAGACTCTGTTTCCGTTTATTGGGGCGCACTGGCTGCCTCGTCGTTGAGGACTCAGGTGTTGAAGGCGCTGGTCCATCCATTGGCGGCGGGTGGACAAAACGTCAACCCCTGCGTCAGCGCACTATGCCCATCGTGGCAATTCCAAAGACGCGCCTGGGCACCCTTGTCTGTGGCGCTGGAAAGTCGAAACGAGGCCAGACGGCTGCGTCTGTTTCCGTTCGGTTCGCGGTCGAGTTTGCTGTTTACTGTTTACCAGGTCAGCTGACCATCTTTGCAGGGCCTAACCTTCTTTCGGATATTCCAATGTTTTCTGTCTGTCAGTCTGTCTAGCATCTTCCTTGCCAGCGCTGTCGTTCATGCAACCCTGGCCAGCCAAGCCGCAGCCGAATGAACGTTCAACGTCCTAGCACCAGTGCAGAGTGAAACCAACTCTCCACTTCAAACAAACAGATATAAGAATAGCTTCTTGGAATTACCCTTTTGGGCAATCCCAAAGATGACTTCAAGACTGCGCATCTGCCTTGAGTCTATGAATTGGAAGTCTCGGGTTTCGTAGATTCGACGGTAATAGCCTGCCAGTTTGTAGGCCTATATGTACTCGCATCGGCCGGTTCTTTTCTAGATAGTAAATAACAAAACACCCCCGACTCAGTTGATTTTGTGTGCTGCATAGCTGGCTCTCCTTCGCGTTATTTAATACCATCTCACCATCCGGCCCTGTTACTTCATTCCAGCCTATCCTCACTGTTCGACTACAGCAATACCTTCAACAATCTACTTTTCTTAACACCAAACATCTTTATAACGATTTTCTATTCTACAAACCTTCATCCCATCCCCCTCGAGCCTCTTACAGCATGGCTCTCGATCCGACAAAGCATATGGAGCAGAAAAAGAAGGACAATCTCCTTGCACACATCGGAGCATGGTCTCATATTCAACCTGCTTCCTCCGTCTCAAAAGGGGTACGAAATCATGTTCTCGCCTTGAACAAGCACCATGTTAACGCGAATTCAGACTCCGAAACCTCATAACTCTGCCGGTACAAAGTCAACGGGGAGCAATTCGACTCACAAGGCGTCTTGACCTTTCATGAAGGGCGGTCTGGGGTGGTAGTGCTTGGTTGGACAGGTAGTCACCGCCTACCTATCGTCACTTGCTGTTTGGCGCCTAAATGGAAGAGCGGCGATGGGAAACAAATTGGATGAGGAGAAGACTTAATGGGGTGAGAGGACGGGTGACCAGCTGCCATTTCGGGGATATTGAAGCTAGGTACTGATAACTACCAACCTGGCTGTATTTGAGAGCAAACACACACACAGGGGCTCTCCCACTATGAACCGTTCGAATGCAACATGCCCTTGTTCAACCTGGTCATGGAATCCCCACATCAACATCCAAAGCTGGATGGATATACAGTTCTCGTTCATAATTCACTGGACACGCGAGCGCTCACCGCGACGCTGTCTGAATTGTCCTGTAAATCCAGAGACCAGGGCCACTCCTTGTGGTAGGGTGGGGTGGTTCATGTTCGAGAACTGTGTGAAGAACGATCAGAAGCTGTTTAGAGGATCGTGGAGAAGGAACTTACACGTGCCAATCGTTCCGGAGTCATGTTTGGCATCAACATGCTTCCAGGAGTTGTCCCTTCTGATGGTTAGTGGTGAACTAGATACGCAACGCGAGAGTCTTACCAGGCAGTGCAAGAAACCAGCATCGACGGGCACTATGGGAACGGCCCTCGCAGATGGGGCATCCTCGACGGGGTCTGGCCGTGGTTTCTGGTGTTGCTGGTGGGACGGGACCTCGTGCGGGAGCTGGATTTGCTTGAAATTCTATCCACTGGGTCACTAGAGTTTCTACCGCATTAGGAGAAAATTGGCTTGGCAAGAGGCGAGTGATACGAGAAGCTGCCACAGCAACGGCAGAGGCATCACGAGCCGCAAAAAGATCTGCCGTATATCTAATCAGATTGTCGACAGCGTTTTGCATGCCATCAGTTATCGAGACAGGTGGAGGTGGCGGAGCAGGAGAGGTAGCTGCGGTGCTGGGAACGGAGGCGCGATCAGGGGTAGCTGGCCGGGAGCCCCAGTCGACAGAATGGCCGTAATCGATGGAGTTGATGGAGCTGTTGGAATTGTTGGAGGCGAGAGACGAGACAGTGACGGCAGGTGATACAGGAGCATCATGGAGAACAGAGGTTTCGGACGCCATCTGCAACGTACAAGTCAGTAAGTCTACAGCTGAAGAACTGGGTGACACAAGTGTGCGGCACATACCTCGAGAATACGTCCGATTGGGGTACTGTTAATGGAGACGCTCGTTAGCAAAATGACCGCTTAGGGACGTGTGTAGCCCGTATGTAAGGGGCGGAGGTAGGAGAGCTTCGGGGAAGTAGCAAATGCACGTACTTTGAGGTCTCGAGGGAGTGATGTTCGGAATGCCGGACAGGGTGAAGAAAGGAGGAAGCTACCACAAGAGACGGGATGCAGAGATCAAGATGCAAGAGCTTCTTCTGGAGTCACGGGACCAGCTTACCAGATTGTGCTCCCTTTAGTCTGTTTTTCACGCACGATTGGCCGTAACAATGGCAGGCTCCCCAGGCAGTATCAAACACAGTGCACGTTTTTGACCCCGCACTCATACACTCCAGAGGCATGCAAGGAACTCGGCGATAAATACCGATACACTGGTCCGATTATACTCAATTCGTCTTTATGTATTTTAATGGCTCTTTAAGTCCTTGACTAATTTCTTAAGGGTTTTAACCCCTAGAAAGCGTAAAGAATTTTGGGGTTTGCTTCGAGGTTCTGGAGGGGGAAGGTGTCAAGGATTTCTGAATCACGGTAGGCTTCTCGTCACTCCACAACAGGCTGGACGAGGTTGATCATTGAGTACGCGTTTGACGCCACATTTATATGACTGGAACAATAATGGTCAACAGCTCGTCTAAAGGTCGTGCCTCAATGGATGAAGAACTTAGGCGTTTATGGGAGGCTGATACAACGTGCTCTTGGGTAAATGCCTACCCAAATTTGGGATGGCAAACACCACTTGGGTCATAGTGATCAATATTTAGGCCAGCTCCCAACCAATAAGGTGAGATGGCCGAGCGGTCTAAGGCGCTGTGTTCAGGTTGGATCTTCAACTACAACGATCTCGCAGTCTCGTAAGAGGCCTGGGTTCGAATCCCAGTCTCATCATTTTTGCCTCTCGGGGCGGCAAAGCACATCTTTTTGAGTGCGTCGAAGCCTCGCGTTGTCGCCTACGATGGTCCAGTGTACCTATAAGCTCACCGAGAAAGTTCTAGGACGTGATGCAGTCTGCGGCATGTTCTATTCAAGTAATATTACTGCTCGGGGATATCGCTTCACTTACAAAGCTGCTCATGTCCACCCACTTCTAGGATATCCAGAACCCGTCTCGAAAGTCAAACCCAGTATCCGAGACTCGCTCATTCCCTGTGATCCTTCGCAAGTGCCCAACACTTCCTCATCCCAGTTCCCATCGACTCCCTGTCGGCATCCCCGTTTGAGACCCATCTCAGCCGGGCATCTGCTCCGGCCGCAGCATCTACCCCACAGTCATCAAGCGTGTCTACAGTAAACAGGTGAACGTGCATTGTGAGCTTGATGTGTGAAAACAACCACGGCACACTGCCCAGTTCTCCGACGTGTTTCAGCCGTGTGGCCGTCGTCGTGTCCTGGCTGATCACATTCGTCACAAACGCCGTTGCCCTCGATCTGCGCAGCTTCGAGGTGCTGTTGTCGTCCGATTCGTGTAGAATCTCACTCGGAAACTCCCACAGGCCGGCGAGAAGGCCCTTATCGGGGCGCTTTTGGATCAGGTGGTATCCATCGCTCCGGCGGATAACGCAGACGAGCGTCTCCTCTGTTCTCACGGCCTTCTTGACAACTTTGAGAGGAAATTTCCGGGCATGGTCCACGATGACCTCCATCTCCCGAGGACTTGGCCCAGTCTTGGGTTTCGCCGATGGTTTCTCGCCCGTGGGGTCTTTGAATGCGAATGCCGAGAGTTTCATTTGCTTGCTCTGCTTAGGGACGCCCTTTGTTTTGCTGCTGGCATCTGCAGCACCCTCCGGGCCTGGCGTCTCTTCCAGGGTATCGCAGAGATCACAGAAATCTTCGATGTCTTCCAGCTTGACTTTCTCGCCAGAGGCCAGCATCTTCCCCTCGCCGTATGCGTGGCAGGTCGAGCTGATGGGGCATTCGCCACAGTTCGGCTTGGGCGTGCAAACAGTGCTCCCGAGTTCCATAAGCGCCTGGCCCCATCTCCCAGGCCGGTTGCTCACATCGCGTGTTTCCGGGCCCTCGTCTTCGGCGCCGTCCTGCGCAACAGCTTTGGCGAGAGCGGCGGCGGCAGCCCACAGCGTGTCAATGACGCCCTTGTCTGTTTTCACGTTGCCCAAGAGACCAAGCTGCCTGCTCAGAACGCGCAAGACGTTTCCATCGACCATAGGTACGGCTCGCCCGAACACGATGGCCGAGATGGCGCCAGCAGTATAGCGGCCCACGCCGGGGACTTTTGCCTCGAGGTCTTCCACTTGGGATGGCAGCAGGCCCTTCATATCAGGGTCTTGCACGACGAGCTTCGCGGCCTGGTGAATTCTCGTAGCTCTGCTGTAATAGCCCAGCCCGCGCCAGGCACTCAACACGTCGTCAGGTTCGGCAGCGGCCAGGTCGTGAATCGTCTGCCACTTCGCCATCCAGTTGACCCAGTAGTCGATGACGACAGCCACCCGTGTCTGCTGCAGCATGATCTCACTGATCCAGACCTCGTATGCCCTCCGCTCGAGCAGCTGGCGCAACTCGATGGCGTCGCTATGCTCCTGCGGGTTGATCCAAGCTTTGCGCCATGGCATTTTGCGCTTGGTGCTCACGCTGTCGAACCAGGCGAGGAGAGCGCGGCGGGATGCGACGTCGTCGAGCAGGGCGGGCCGATGGTAGCTCACATCGTGTCGTCGCGTCGGAGGTACACATGGTCGATGAATAGTTCTCCCTGCTGGGCCAAATAGACGCTGGTGCAACTGGTTCGCGATGGTTTTGCTCTTGGCCCTCGATGGTTGAGATTTCCGTCTCTTTGGCGCGGGCTCGTCGCTCTCCTCCGGCGCCGTCGCGTCGCTTTCGGACGCGTCGCGGCGGCGTGCAGGGCGCCGCTTTACCTTGGCCGCGCCTTTGGTGGTGGCGTCTGGACTTTTCCCATCAAACGTCAATTGAGATGAGATTTTTTTTGATGCTGTCACCGCGCTGGACCGCGTGACTCGTGATGATGAGGTTGCCATTTTGTTGCAGTTTGGTATGTAATCACTGCGAAGTCAGTCAGTGCTTGTTAGCGACCACCACCCAAACTTCCAGAAAATGCCGAAGCAAGGGAGACTCACCACATGAGCGTGCTACTAGTCCATTTTCGCAGGGACAATAGCACATGGATACTACGAAGTACGAAGTAACTAATTACACGGCATACAAATTAAAAGCAAATAGAATAAACCAATCACCCGTTTCATTATACCTCATAACGTGACTCAACCAGCTAACCTTTGATTTTCTTAAAAACAATATGTTGCTACGTTTAGGGCACCAACGCAACAACCTCATTGAAACGGAACAATCTAAAAGACGACAAGATGGATAAAACCAGAAATTTGACCATCGGTTCTAGACAAAATGCATCGAAATTGACAAACAGAGCTGTTCTCATTCCATGTTCGATCTCGATCTCGATCTCTGTTGCGCGTCCAGTCACGTGGTCACGCGCCACGAGGAGCTTGACATTGATTGAGATATGAGCTTGCTTAATTGAACCTTTTCAGAATCAGGAATAAACCAAGTCATCGTTTCTATCCCTACAAGTCACAGCGAGGTCTCCTGGATAACATGGGCTGTCCCGGATTTACTGTTCACCATTGAGGTGCCAGTACATATCTTGAAAGCTTGAGTGGGCGAAGTTAGGTATTTAAACAATGGACCATCAATATGTAAACTTTATTCATCCAACTCCGAATCACTACCTCTTTAACTGTTTGTTGCCGTCCAGGTTTTCCGTCGAAACCTAAGGCACCTGTGCCATAGAGGTTTTCGTGGAGCTTTAAAGGTTTGCATTTCCCCTTTTCTTCCCCAGACTCATCTTCTTCTCCCAAAACTTTTCTGGCAGCTATACACACACACCTCTTTTCTCCATTCCGACTTTTCTTCTCCCAGAAACTTCTGCCAGCCACACACACACACACAGACATCTTTTCTCCATTCCGGCTCTTCGTCTTCCCCCAGAAACTTCTATCTTCATTATTCTCACGGAAACTCACAACCTGCCCTCCTCTGACAAAGTTTCCTTGACAATACCGTTCAGGCCTCCACAATGTCTTCAAGCAAGAATGCGGTCGAGTCCGAGTCCGAGTCCAACCCTTTCCCTATTATACCCGAAATCAATGCCAGACACCGTCGGTCGGTTGTTCAGACGAGTCCGCACAACCTGGCTCCCCCCTTCGGTCTGACTTCCGTCAAGTATCGGGTTGGCTCCCCGCCACTGTATAACCTTCCCCTTGTGATCGATTTCAACTTCGACTTCATTCCTCCAGATGAGAGGCAATTCGACCCGGCTTGGACCGAAAATACCGAGAGAATCCTCTTGCAGAATGGCATTGAGTACGAGAGTATCAGACTGGTGGTTCGTCGAGCTCCCGATGATCTTGACATCCGGCAGGCGACGATATTGGTTGTCGCGCCATGGTCAGAGACAAGTGCGTCAGCGTGGGAGCGTGCCGCAGAAGAAGCAAGACGATACATCATTACCACCCCGACACCCAACCTGACGATCGAGATCATCGATCCACAGCTGGTCCGTCGCAAGTACATCGCCAATGTACTCAACCAGCCACGTCTGGCAGCCAATTGGTCAGAAATACAGAACGACGTTTCCGAAATGCTGGATTCATCTGAAGCCACAAAACCCTGGTGGACGACCATTTCTCTTTTCCGACTAGGGTATTCGATGAGTAGAGAGAGCAATCCCATCACTGTCTACGTGTCAATGAAGTACGAATCGAACGAACATGACTGGCCGCCAGTCGAGCAGGGCATACAAAGTTACCTCGACTATTGGAACCTTGGGCTACAGCTTCATATGGAGTTCAGCAGTAACGACCTCTGGGTGTATCCTTTACTTTCACTACCAACCGAGCCCAATGAACAACGGAGAAAAGATCTGACACACAATCTCGTCATCAAGGGCGACTATCAATAAAAGGCGAACATGGGAGCTGACATTGGAGCGGGACGATACGTCGAAACACCGTGGGATTTTAGTTGCCCCCATCGATGCCCTATCATCGGCACCTTAGGATGCTACATCGAGGTTAAGACCAAGACCAACCCGACATGGACAAAGTACGGGCTCACCAACTACCATGTCGTGCGCCCCTGTTTTGAAGGATTTAAGTACTATCAGTATCCCCGTGGCGATGTTTCCAGCACCAAGATCAAGGAACCTGCGGATGGCAATACCGATCTTGGTGTTATAGATCGTGTGGGATTCTCCCCGTTATCCACGCGCCCGACTTTCAAACTTGAACACCCATCCAAAGCCAAGCACAACGCAACAATGAGGACTTTGAGCTATAACATCGCACAAATCCATCCTTCCAGTACGCTACTCCCTGGAATGGTCTCTGAACGAGCACAGAAAACTGCATTCTGTGACGAGGACAAGCAAATTCTTGGCCAGGTGTTTACAGCCTCTGGCTACAGACGAAGGACACGAGCTGGCGGCCGTCTAGACTGGGCAATTGTCAAGATCGACCCGTCTCGTGAAGGTGTGAGCATGGTGCCCGACGAATCTACCTGGTACTCAGTTTATTCACATGCGGAATTCATTCCCAACCCCAGCGTGTGCAATAAGCCGCTCGAAGCATCTGCGACTGCAAAGCCCCCACACCAAGAACTTCCGGAGTTGCGCGTCTTCAAGGTCGGTGCTATCAGTGGACCAACCGGGGGATACTGGCAGGAGGAGTACAAGACCCTGAGTCGGTTTCCCTACGATCAAAGCTTGGGGCTGAAGAAATCCCTGGAGTACTCATACATCGGGCGTGGTTCTGATGTACCAGGATCCCAACCATTTGGCGGCCCTGGAGACTCGGGATCCATTGTTTTCAACGCGGAGGGGAAGGTTGTTGGACAAATGTTTAGTGGACATCAGCCAAACCAGACATATCCCGACGGAGTTTGCTATGTGACGGTGATTGAGGATATTTTCCAAGACATCAAGGACTTCTCGAAGGGGGGTGTGACGGATATTCGCATTGCTTAGGGGTAGGGTCTCAGGTGAGGTTGGGTTGGGTGAGTTAGGTCAGGTTAGGCCAGATTAGGTGAGGCTCTCCCAACAGTGCACTAATCTGTTTTTGAACCCCACAATCATAGACTTCACTATCCATTGGTTGTTGGCGTGCTTTGAGTGCTATGAGATTCAGCCCAGTCACACTACTTAGTAGTTTCGGCGATGCGACTGTTGTGTAGTCAGATGACCTCTGCTGCTCTAGAGTGCTCGCATCTATGACATGGCCATCTTCTCACTGATGAAAAATAGCTGGTACCGTGCTTCTAAAAGCTGGGCTTAGAGGCTTTGCCGATTGGTGTTTAATTCAGTGAGCGCTTCGTCGCGTGAGTTTCTGGGGCATTCATTGTGATGCATCTTGATGCTGGATGATGTCATAGCCAACGGAGCACGGGTTTGCCGATGTCGGTACCGACTGTAGAACACCGATCCAACCGTAGCCACCGTTTATTGCAGGTAGGAAACCCGGTATCACAACCCGTCGGACTGTTTAGATGAACAATTACTGTTCATCTGATGAATTTGCAACCCACCATTGTGCCATCCTCTACGCCGATCCCTACTTGTCAGCACTCAGCCAAAATGGGCTCGGCTCTGACAACTGCACTCACAGCAACAGCAACGTTGAATTCATTGAGATAAAAACATTGTAACATGTACTATCGTCTTCCCACTAACTCGCTAAGGCGACAGGCCATGGACCTAGCAAAAGCGGCCCGAACACGGCAAAGCGGCGCCTTATCAAGGTATTACAAGATATTTGCAAGGTTCCCACCCGGCAACCACGGAACGACGTCATCACATCGCGCGCGAGCCCTACCACCGAAACCATAAAACAAAGGAATTGGCATCTTGTCGTTCACCTTGACAACGTGTGGCTCATAGACAAAACCGACAAAATGGCAGAAAAGCAGAGTGAAGTGCCCAATTTCGCCATCAGCGACTATGTCAAGTTCTTTGGCGCCGGTGCCCTCGCGGCGACGTCTACTCATGGAGTAAGTTCACTTGCGCCCATGCATTTGCGTCACTGAGCTAACAACATGGCAGGCTGCCACGCCAATCGACGTGGTGAAGACGCGCATCCAGGTCGACGATGCCTTGAAGGGCTACAACATGGTCCGCGCCGGTCGTGAGATCGTGGCCAAGGAGGGAGCGTCGGCGCTGCTCACCGGGTTCGGCCCCACGGCTGTGGGATATCTCGTCCAGGGCGGCGCCAAGTTTGCTGGCTACGAGTTCTTCAAGAAGAAGTACATTGAACTCGCAGGTGGCCCCGAAAAGGCCGTGGAGCGTCGGACAGCCATCTACCTCGCTTCCAGCGCGACGGCCGAGTTCTTTGCCGACATCCTGCTGTGTCCCCTCGAAGCAACTCGAATCCGCCTTGTCTCCCAGCGCGGATATGCCAGTGGTTTCGCTTCAGGCTTTGCGAAGATGGCAAGAGAGGAAGGGTTCAGAGGCTTCTACTCTGGGTTCGTCCCCTTGCTGTTCAAGCAAGTCCCGTTCGCCGTGGGCCAGTTCTCAGTCCACGAGGCAGCAAACGAGATCATCTTTCGAGCGATGGGCCCCGAGCGCAAAGCCAAGCTGACGCAGCTCGAGTCGACGGGCGTGGAGCTGACGTCGGGCCTTGCAGCCGGAGTGGCAGCGGCGGTGCTCTCCCACCCAGCAGACACACTGCTGTCGGCCATCAACAAGGGCGCCGGGGACCCAAAGCAGAGCGCGACGAGTCGCATGTTCCAGCTGGCCGGCGAGTTTGGGCCAAAGCGGTTGCTGCTGACGGGCCTGGGACCTCGCTTGATCATGACATGTGGACTGGTGTCGGCCCAGTTTGTTATTTACGCCCAGTGCAAGACCCTCACGGGAGCGCCGCCGGGCATTGAAATTCACAAGGAGGCATCTCTGTAATGAAAGGGGACATAATTGAGGAGTGTGTGCTTTTTGTGGGAGGCGTATGGGCTATGGGATATTAAAGCGACGAGGACTGGGAGACAACATAGACAACCCACCTAGACTCAGTACCGGTAGACCAGATGACAAGACAATCGGAGAAGGCGATGAATGCTTGATTATAATTGACATGGACGGTGATAAAGCGACAATAACATACACAGATAGGAGGAGTTCGGGAATAGGAAGCAAGGGGCATTGGTGGTGACAGGTTGTAGTCTTTCCAAGGCCCGTGCTGTTTATTCAGCCGTTGTTAGTTTTGTATTGAGCCCACACTACGAGATCAGCTACCAGCGTGAACTGTCCTGCGAATAGAGACACCGCCCACATACACCAAGATGAGCCACGATGGAGGCGGAGCTGTCATGTCCGCCAAAAATAGATCAGCATAGAGTGAGTATGTGCAGATAGGCAACTGCAGACTGCCCGTGAGACTTGGAAATAGGCAACGAGAAAGAGAAAAGAGGTGCCTACCTACCACCGTGGGAAAAGGCATGAACAGTTGCGCATGGGGATTTCTTTGTTGTCTGAAGGTAAAGTTACACGATGTCCCTCGCCCGCTAGGTTTATGCCTGGTGCGGTTCAATGGGGGAAGAGCCGAGAGCCTGGTCCCCCTTGCGGCAAGCATCCGCGTATGCACGCCACTCCTCTGAAGTGACATGGAGGGTACCTGTGTAGGTACGTACCTCGGTACCGCCCAGTGCGACAGCTGTGGAACGGGTACTCCGTAGGCACCTGCCATACCTGGACCGGAGGTACACGCGCAAGCAGCCAAGGTTGCCAAGTAAGGCAGTAAGGTTAGCACCTGGTCCCCTATTTGCCCACTGTCAGGAACTCTGTTTCGCCTGGGCTTCACCGCGTATCCACGGGTACGAAAGTACGGGGGCTGTACCACTGTACCTTCAGACCTTGCTGCCTCTGGCCAACTCTACCACCCTCAAGGCCACGACATCCATCACCACCTCGGGCTGCAACTTGCGATTCAATTCTCCCCTCGCAGAACCTTGGTACCGCGACTCTCTACGGCCACGCATTTGCATCGCGGCTCTTCTGTCGCCGACTTGGACGAGGTACCATCTCCATCTTCTTGCCACCTATTCACCATTCCTCGTGCCGATCGACTGCGCTCAACCCGACCTCTGTGACACTTGACTTCATTCCGTCAGCCTGCTCATGATACCATCTCGCCTCTGCGCTATTCACCCACCGCACGTCGTCTCTTGCTCGCGAGCTGACCATCGATCGCCTCTAGTTCCCGATTCACTCCTTACGACTGGCCGCAATCTTCCTCTTGATGTATTAGACTTGCCTCGACTCCCGCTTCCACGCGTCACTCCCTTCTGCGCCGCGAGGGTCCATCCCTCCCTTCGTTTCCGCCATGAAGATCTCGACTCTCCTCAGCCTCGCCGGCCTCGCCGTCCTTTCCCATGGCTCTCAAGTCCCCCGAGACTACGCAAACAACGACTACTACGTTCTGCATCTCGACCGCTCCACCTCTCCCGAGCAAGTCGCCAGCCGCCTCGGGTTGAGACACGAGGGCCAGCTCAGCGAACTCGAAGATCACCACGTATTCCGCGCCCCCAAGCTCGACCTCGATATCGTCAAGACGGAAATCCGCGAGCGAAAGAGGAGGAAACGAGATGTTGGCGGCTCAGATCCACTCGACAGCGTCCTCCTCGCTACCAAGCAGAAGGCTCGCATGCATCTCGAGAAACGAGTCATCCCGCCTCCTCCAGAGGGTTACACTGCCACCAAACGCCAGGTAGACGCCCCGGCCAAGGATTGGGCCGTGCAGAAGCAGGCCGAGCTCATGAAAACGCTGGATATTGCCGACCCCATCTTCAACGAGCAGTGGCATCTCTTCAACCCAAGGGAGATCGGCCACGATGTTAACGTGACGGGCCTTTGGCTGGAGGGCATCACTGGTCAGAACGCTACTGTGGCCATTGTCGATGATGGCCTAGACATGAACAGCAATGATCTCAAGCCCAACTACTTCGCGGAAGGATCCTGGGATTTCAACGATGCGGACGCTACGCCTGCTCCCGAACTGTCAGATGACAGGCATGGGACCCGTTGTGCCGGTGAGGTCTCCGCGGCCCGTAATGATGTTTGCGGTGTCGGTGTCGCATACGACTCTAAGATCGCTGGCATTCGAATCCTAAGCAAGCCTATTGGGGACGCCGAGGAGGCAGAGGCCATGATCTACAAGTACCAGGACAACCAGATCTACTCATGCTCGTGGGGCCCCTCTGACGATGGTCGAACCATGGAGGCACCCGGCATTCTTATCAAGCGTGCCATGCTCCAGGCTGTTCAGAAGGGCCGCGGAGGCCTGGGATCGGTCTACGTTTTTGCTAGCGGTAACGGAGCTGCCAACGAGGATAACTGCAACTTCGACGGCTACACCAACTCCATTTACAGCATCACGGTCGGTGCCGTGGACCGTACTGGCCAACACCCATACTACTCCGAGCACTGTTCTGCGCAGCTTGTCGTCACTTACAGCAGTGGCAGCGGCGACGCTATTGTAAGTTCGCTCGAGTCGTTGAATGAATCTAAGCTGACAGCCCTAGCACACGACCGACGTTGGAGAAAACGCCTGCTACAGCGGCCACGGTGGAACGTCAGCTGCCGCCCCCTTGGCTGCTGGTATTTTTGCCTTGGTCATGCAAGTCCGACCTGATTTGAGCTGGAGAGATGTGCAATATCTTGCCATGGATACCGCAGTCCCGATTGACGACGGAGAAGCTGAATGGCAAGACACGAAGATTGGCAAGAAATTCAGCCACACCTTTGGATACGGCAAAATTGACTCTTACGCTATGGTCCAAAAGGCTAAGACGTGGGAGAACGTCAAGCCGCAGGCCTGGTACTTCTCTCCGTGGATCCACGTCAAGAAAGCCATTCCAGAGGGCAAGGACGGTCTCGCCGTCAGTTTCGAAGTCACTCCGGAGATGCTCAAGGAGGCCAACCTTGAGCGTGTTGAGCATGTGACCGTTACCATGAACGTTGAGCACACTCGCCGTGGCGATTTAAGCGTCGACTTGATCAGTCCCGAGAAGGTGACCAGCAACATCGCCGTGACACGAAGGCTTGACTCGGACGACCATGGTTACAAGGACTGGACTTTCATGAGTGTCGCGCATTGGTATGTCTCAACGTGGTAGCTTTGTAGACCTCACGACTAACATTTCACTAGGGGCGAGTCTGGCGTTGGCACCTGGACCGTTGTTGTCAGAGACACGGAGAAGAACGAGTACAAGGGCAAATTCATCGACTGGCACCTGAAGCTGTGGGGAGAGTCCATTGATGCGAAGAAGGCGACACTTCTGCCCATGCCCGGTGAGCAAGATGATGATGACCACGACGTTGTGCAGACCACGACTCTGCCTGCTTCAACGACTACGATCTCTGTCGGATCTAAACCAAGCACTGTGCAGGGAAACCCTTCGGACCACCCTGAGCGACCCACCAAGCCCGCGAAGCCCAGCGGCACCGAGAAGGCTTCCCCAAGCGGCACCAACGAGTCCCAGGAGGCCACTTCCTCGGCGTCTTCATCGTGGGTCTCGTGGCTCCCAAGCTTTGGCGCTTCCAAGAAGGCACAGATCTGGATCTACGGAGCCATTGGCCTCATTTCCGCCTTTTGCCTTGGCCTTGGCGTCTACTTCTGGGTCGCCCGCCGACGCCGCCTCCGCAACAACTCCCGTAACAACTACGAGTTTGAGCTCATCGACGAGGAAGAGGCCGAGGGTTTGAACTCTGGCGAGAAGGGCGCCGCGGGTGCCAAGAAGGCGCGCCGGACCCGCGGTGGCGAGCTGTACGACGCCTTTGCTGAGGGAAGCGATGACGAGCAGTTTGACGACTATCGCGACCGATCAGCAGAGCGCTTAGCCCGCGATGAGTCGGAGCAGTACGTGGTAGGCGATGAGAGCGACGACGATTCGGTGGACGAGAAGGGCGAGCGAAAACCCCTGAGCGGCCCGCGATGAAGTGAAGTTCAAACCCCCAGGTGTAGGAGTGTATGAAGAACAGGAACAAAGAGAGGCCACGGATATTTGGCATATCGGGTTCGGGCCATGTGTAGCCTTATTATGTGCCGAGTTGCATGGGACGGCAGGAGTTTTTGATTCGACTTTTTCTGCATTGATAAAACTGTTAATCAATAGATGTTTTTTTTGGATCGGGAACAAGCCCTGGTTTGTAGCAATTTGTGCGTGATGATATATATGTACATGCCTATGTTTGCATTTCTCTCTCATCCACCCGGGTATTAGACCTCATACTTTAACGAGACATGATTGCCTGCGCATCAACGACCCAACAGATTGAGAAACGGCACGCAAATCTTTCTTCTCGTGCATTATGTAGCCTAGCTATCCATCCCAGACTCACTTGGGCCTCACCAATCTTCCCACAACTCCCCCCTTAGAACGCCATTTCATTCCCAAACGCCAAGAGTTGGTGACAATGATTTTTAAATGACAAATGGGAATCTTGCATGCTCATCCATCGATCCCCTCCTCCTATCCTCTATCCCGTGGGGGAGAGGGGTCCTCATGGCGCAGGCATGCCACCCTCCTTCTCCATCTCCAGGACGTAACGCTCCCAGATGTCGATGACCTCGCCGTAAAAGTCGACGTGGGCGTCGGCGAAGCTGCCTAGCTGCGCCTTCATCTCGATGCGCTTGATGCGCTCGAACTCGGAGACTTCCTTGACGACCTCGTCGTCGAACATGTCGCTTGTGTTGCGGGCGCTCTCGACCTCGTGCGTGAGCTCCTCGACACGCAGCTCGAGCTTGCGAGCGCGCTCACGACGGGCCTGCTCGTGGTCGACGCCGCGAACGTCCTCCATCTTGGAACGGAAGAAGCCGCCGGCGCCCGAGCCGGCGCCGTGGCCGGTCTGTAGGGTGTCGCGCTCAGTGGTGGACTTGTTGAGGTACTCGGTCAGCTGCTCGTAGTCGAGTTGCTTCTGCTCGCGGGCCTTGAGGAGCTGCTTCAGAGCGATGGAGTAGGCCTGCATGTCGCGGAGGGAGCCGAGGTAGTCTTGGTCGGTGACGTCCTTGAGCTTGCGCAGGTCGGCGGCGGTGTCCTCGATGGAGGCGGCAAAAGCGTGGATGGAGGGCTCAACATTGGGCTCGAGGGGGATGAGCTTCTGGAACTGTTCCGCGAGGTCGTGGAGGTCGGCCTCGAGGTCCGTCTCGCGTCGGGCAACCCGGGCAATGACCTTTTCGATGTGACCAAGGTCGTCATCCAGCTTGTCACTCTTCTCCCGGACCTCGAGGAAGCGGCGATCCGGCTTGTGAACCTTTGTAAAGGCATTAATGAAGGTATCGGCGAAGTTATCAAAGACGCCGGCTGAGCCCGGATCGCTAGAGGAGCTGCCGCGGGTGCTCCGGCTGCGCATAGTGGCATTCCAGTCGGGGCTCTCGAGGAAGGTGTGAAGAATGGGGGCGCGGCGCAGGGTCGGGTGGAGAGACAGGCGGACGAGGAAGCGCTGGAGGGAGTGGCCGCGGCGGGCGGTGAAGTCGGCGCCGAAGCGGTCGCCACGGACATATTCCATGCGCTGCTTGTCCGGCAGAGGCGGGACAGCCGCGGCGGGGAAGTCCCGGGTGAGCTGCTTGTAGAGGAAGACGAAGTCGGTGAAGCGGCGGCGGACGGTGGTGTTTTCGCGCTGGAACGAGGGGAAAGTAGACTGGAGATAGCTTCCATTAGTGGTTGGATAGTGGGTGGAGGATATGAAGACGCACGTTGGTAGTGATCATGTATGACACAAAGGCATCCTTGGTGCCATCGTTCTCCTTGATGGGCGTCCCGACGACACACTCGAGCGTCTCGGGCCCGAGGCTTGGGGCGTTGTGCTCGACGTTGGTTCCAGGGCCGTCCAAGGTGTGTCCGGCATCATCGGGGGCGGGGACTGAGCGAGACGTCTGCTCGTGGACGTGCTCGGTCCAGGAGACGTTGGAGAAGTCGTCTTGGTCCATGACGGCCATGAGCCGAGAGAGCCGCGGAGAAGGCGGGCTTTTGTCTAGTGGTTGTTTTGTTGTGTTTGGGCGGAGTGGTATGTGATGTCTGGTGTGTGTAGCAGTTAAGCTATCTGTCGAGCAGGCGGCGGTGGATGAACAGAGGGGTCGGCGGGGGAGTGGGACAGCTGAGGTGAGAGGGGATAATCGACGGGGAACAAGGCTGGAAGAGGAAGCAAAAGACAACAGTTATCTGGACTTGTTGGTAACCGGAAACCAGAGCTGAAGTCGGGAGCTGGAGCTGGCGCTGCGACGGATCCGATGGTGGAGAGTTGAAGGCGGTTGGGATGCCATGTGGGTGGACGAGGGAAGTGGCGCAGGTGCAAGGCACAGGGACGGCCTGGGATGATAGGTAGCTACTTTGGGCGAGAAGGTCAAAGCACCATGAATCATGTCACAATAAAGACACATCAATGGAATAGTCTAGACATAATCATTGCAGCATTTATGCCTTATTTGACCTTCAAATTCAGCCTGTGCTGAAGTATAGACAAGTCTTCCATCTACTCCCTTTGCCTCGGCTCTAAGTCCACCCCTACCAGACCACCCCAGGTCCCTGAGGCTTAGGTGATGATGACGCAGTGCCTCCCTCCAGGCCACCGCATTCATCTTCCAGCTCGGAACCAATGCCAGTTTGGACGTGCACCGGGGACCATTCGAACAGCGATCAGGCACCACCGAAACAAAGCAGCACTAAAACCAGGCACCACGATTGTGGCATTAAACCTTTACGTGGCCGTCTGTATCTTGGTCTTCACCACTTGAACCAAACTCGATAAGTAATAGTGATACTTGCATTTACAAAAAAAAAAAGAAAATCGTAGTGGAATCTATTGCTTTCCTGTGTCGAGATGTCTATCCCAGTTCTTCGCGAGGCTTCCTTCGCTCTCTCGCTCTCTTTCTCTCATGCCCAGGCTTTGTCTTCTGGTCCGTTTTGATACAGTACCCTTCCTTGTCCCTGCTTGCTGGTTCCTTCCTGCTGGTCTGGCCGACCGGCCTTGATATACCATCCATCCATCCCATCCCATACAGTCATACATGTGAAACAACTCCCCGGTAGTCGTAGTCGTAGTACACTGAGCGAACAGCTGTGTCGCTCTACTTCTGCTCGCTCTTGCTGCTGGCCTTGGCCTTAGCCTCCGCCTCGGCTTCCGCCACGCGGCCAAGTTCCTTCTCCGCCTCCACCATCTCCGCTGCCGGCTTCGTCTCCATGCCGGCCGCCTCCGCCGTCGCTAATCGCTCCTCCTTCTCGTCAATGTCGTCAAGATCTCGCGGCGTCGCAAATCCAGTGCTCTGGCTCGCGTGGTCCTGCTCCGCCTCGTCCTGGATCAGCTCCTGCTGCTCCTTGATCACCTCTAGTCGCAACTTGTTGGTGGCCGCGCCCTCGGCGTTGTGCACCTCGAGCTCAATCTCGTGGTAAAGCTCCTCGGGAATAGCCGAAAGAACGCCAATAAGCGCATCGATCTGGCTTGATCCCTCGCCGGAGCCCTGTCCGTACATGTAGGCATTGCTGAGCACCAGCAGCGTCGACGGGACACCCTCCTTGAGTCGAAGCTCCAGCCAGGTCTGAAGATCGGCCCGCATCCGGGCGGGCGACACACTGTGGGTTCGGATGCCACGAGCGGCACATGCCATCTGGAGCTCTGCAACCGTCAGGCTGTCCACGCCCTCGTAGCTGATGGCCTTATCGTCGCGCTTAATTTGTCGCATACGGTGGCGGATCTGATATCGCAGCATCATGTCGGTGCCGAATGTGTTGAGGTTCATGTACTTGCACATGGAAACCAGCTGAGGCCGCGAGAGGTTGTCCAGAGTCAGGTCGTCGCGGAACACCTTGCAGACCTTGATGACGTCTTGAGCCGTGGGCGCCTCGCCGGTTGATCGGACCTTGCGGAAAAAGTTGGAAAACTCTTCCTTCTGTGCCGTGGCCTGGCTCAGCGGCAGGCCCGTCTCCTTGAGCGTCTGTCGAAGGAACACGCTGACATCCTTGCGGGTCGATCGCAAAAGGGTGGCCTTGGCCTCCTTGGACTTTTGTCCTTCAAAGGTGCTGGGAAGCATGTTGGGGAAGAGCTTGAGCGCGAACGGGATAAGAGCCTCGCCCAGAGGGACGATGATGAAGACGGAAAAGGGAATCAGGCGGCCCAGATCCTGGACCGTCCTCTGCAACTGCTTGTTCTCCCGGCGGGTGAGCTCGTAGCCGGCGGCCATCTTGAGCGCCAATCGCCAGCTGATCTTGACCTCGGCTACCATGAGCTTGCTGCCGTCCCAGTAGTGCTGCACCTCCTTCTTGACCTTTTCCCAGACCGTTGGCTTCACCTCAACCTTCTCCCCCTTGATCACCTCCTGCGTAGTAGCATCTGCCTTGGCCGCTGCTTCGATCGTCGCCGTAGTCTCCTTGGTCGCATCAACGGGCTTTGCGGCGATGGTCTTGGCCTCTGCATCTCGGGGTTTGGCGTCCTTCTTGGCGGGTGTGCTGGATTCCTTGGGGAGGGGTTTCTTAGCCAGCTCGGCGTTGAATCCAGGGGGCGGGCCGGTCGGGTGTCCGTCGGGTCGGTGATGCTCGGTACTCATGGACCGCATGGGAATCAAGAGGGCAATGGCTGGGATCTTGGCATGACGGCTGATATGGCGACCGAGGATCGCGGGGGAAACACCTCGGGAAAGGGTCCTCGCTGCGCTGGGAATCAGTATGGCAATTCATGCAATTCAAGCTCCCGCAGAAAGGCTGCGGATGGGATGGCCGGCTGGCCGGGTAGACGGCAACTCACCATTCCCCAACAAGGGGTTCCGGGTGACGGCCCTGCGCGCGATGTTGGAGGAAGCGCTCATGGCGAGCGGCAGGTCTGGTAATGAGTGATCGAGTGTGAGGTAATGGCAGACGGATCTCGCAATGGGAACAGGGTGAAGAAAGAGGGATGCAGGAGGGAGGAAGTGGATGCGCAGCAAGGTTCTAAAGGCGCTGTCCACTAATAGGTGTTGGTAGTGTAGTTGGTGGTTACTACAGTACGAGTACGGCACAGGACGGGGATGGGATATGCGCCTGGCGGATAGCGGAAGAGCTGGCGACCCGACAGGGCCGGACGCCGCATTATCTTTGTCCCTGCGTTTTCCTGTTCCCTGGCTGGCTTCGGCACCCGGCGACGTCACGTGGCGGGGCAGTTTCCGGTTTATTGTTGGGTGAGCTGAGAGCAGAGACTTACGAATCCGTCTGTGCCGTCCTCCGGCTTGCGTGCTAAGCTAAATGAAGTACGGGGGAAGTACCTCGCCTTTGCGGCACTGACAGTGGAGTGTCTCACCAATTACGCCGGAGTCGGAAGTCACATGCAAGGGTCTTCCTCTCCCCTCCTTCTCCTCTCTCTCCTCTTTCTCAACAACGGCGATTGAAAACGCCGGGAATAAAGTCCGGCATGGAAACTAATGGATCAGTGTGCCTCGATTAGGTGTGCTTTGTACGCAGTACGAACGAGGTACTTGCGCCATGCCATTACCATCCACTGAATGCTGACACGTTTGCAATTCGTACTCACGAGGTCTCCGGCATATTCCCAGAGCAACTCTACCGTTACATACCTATGCACCTATGCCACCTCATGGGGCACCTCATGTTGGACACTCATTCTATCTATATCCGCCAAATCACTGGCCCGCTTCTACCCGACGTCGTGGTCTGCAGTGACCTGGCAAAAAGACAAATTGACGAGGTGGCAGGGGTATTGAGACACTCGGGCACTGGTCGTGTCGCGATGGAGACGATAGCAGCCGGAAACGCTAGCAGTTGCAGTAGCCAAAGGCCACTCTACCACGTAATTACTAGATAGTTAGCACGCAGGTGCGCCCGTCTCGCGTGTGCCTTGGTCAGAGATGGCATAGCGACCATAATGGTGACCGAGTCGATAAGACAAGGCCCTGAGTCCGATGGCTCCCCCTCAGGTGTAGGTTCTCAAATTGGGCGAAGGTACAGAACCCGAAACTACTATCCTGTATCCGGTGGCTTCAAAGCAGTGTATTTCGGTCAAGGTTGACCAGGCACGGTCCAAAGCCACCAATCCACAACCTCTGAAACCCCAATGATATCTTCTCTCGGTAATTAGGCTTTACATTGCATTTACACAAAGCCCTTGACAGCCTCAGCAAGACCCTGTACATCCTCAAATTGCGGCCAGTGCCCAACATTCTTCAACCCAACGACGCGCGCCGTCTTGATCCTTGCGGCATACTGTTCGCACACGGCGGGAGGAGACACCGGGTCATCGTTTCCGGTAACGATCAAAGTGTCCGCTTCCAGACCTTCCACCTTCAGCTCACTCGTCGCCCTGGAAAGCGCCCCGAGGGCCTTTGCGTACGACTCTGGGTCCTGTCCCAGGATGCTCAGTCGCAAGGCTGCAGCAGACAAAGGGTTCGTCCTTTGCGAGTGCGCGGAAAGACTGCCGGCTACAACTGCGTCGATCCCGGCGCTCAAGCCCTTAGTTCTTACCAGCGCGGCTTGCGCGGAGAATATCCCGGCTACGGCGTCTGGGAATGGTGATGGCGGCGGTCCAACGAGAATGAGCTTCTTGACAAGACTGGAGTTGTCCAGGGCGAACCTGATCGCCGCCAGCGAACCCATTGAGTGAGCGACCAGCGTTGCCGGGTTCGACTGTGAGATTTGACCATGGTCAAACACGCCCCGGATGTCCGCCGCCAGAGATTCGATCGTCACTTCACTGAGAGGATGTGTTGGACTTAGTCCATGGCCTTCCAGATCAAACAGATGCAGTGTATGGGACTCCTCCAAAGACAAGGTCGAGATCAGGGGAGTCCAGGTCTCCAACGAGCCGCCGAGCCCGTGAACAAACACCATCTGGTCATTTCCCGAGCCAAGTCGCTTGTAGTGAAGAGGCTTTGAGTTGATCAGGGTGAGAGCAGAGCTTGCGTTGATTGTCTTTGCTGCGTTGATGAGCTGGAATGACGACTGCGCAGCCGTGAAATTGGACGCCGTTGATGAGGCGATCTTATTGCGCAGAGTTCCTAGACCCGTGACCGTGATTGCGATTTCATCGCCGGGCTTGAGATAAACAGGAGGGACTTGCCCAAAACCGACGCCAGCGGGCTGGGAGTGGACAAGCGTTAGCAAGCACAAACGGAATGGTGGGAGCGATGCTCACAGTGCCTGTGGCGATCACGTCGCCGGGCTGAATCGTCTGTCCCGCAGAAATAGTGCTGATGAGAGTCGGGATCGAAAATATGAGATCGTCTGTAGTGGCGTTCTGTCGAAGCTCGCCATTGACATGGGTTTGAACTTGCAGAGTCGATGGAAGGTCCTCCTTAGGAACGGCGATGGGACCCTTGACAGAATGAGCAGCGTGGCCTGTGATGTACTCTGAGGGAGACTTACAATAGGGCAAAAAGTATCTGGTGACTTGCCGATGAAGAACTGTTTATGATCCCTCTGCCTTTCTCTTGCCGTCACGTCGTTGATGATAGTGTACCCCCACACGTAGTCCCAAGCATCCTTCTCCTCGACACGAAACCCTGACCGTCCGATAATAACGCCAATCTCGCCTTCATAGTCAACGGTCTCGGAAAAGCCACTATGAGGATAGATGTCTTCGCCATGGGCGATGATAGAAGTAGCTCGCTTGGTGAAGATGACGGGGTGACTAGGCCGGTCGACCTTGTCGGAGCTGTCAAAGCCGGAGCTGTTGAATTCCTTGGCGTGCTCCATGTAGTTCTTTCCCACGGCGAGGACATCGCGGCCTGAGATGGTCGGGAGAAGCTTGACGGAAGAAGAGGCCACGGGTGCGCCCACTGCGATGATCTTGTTCCGCCCGGCCTCGATGACTTGGTACAGGTTAGCGACGGGGGTGCCGGAGGTGAAGGATAGCGGCTGAATGGTTTCTTCAGAGAGGTTGTAGTGTCCGATCCGCGGTAGACGGGTTTCAGGGTCAACGAAGGCAGTGTACTGCGTGAAGTGCGGGATTGTGGGAGACGCCATGGTGATGCCACTGGGTTGCGACTTGTGAGACGATGTGTTACTGTCGGCAAAATAGCTCGTGTGATTTGCCAGAGATAAAGCACCTGAGTAGCAGACCAGCTAAAATTGAGACTTCAGCATGGAAGATCACAGCTAATTTCTCTGGTGTTTAAAGACTCCTGGAGATATCACGGATTCATCGCCGATGCGGGGCACAACGTCTTAGTGCATGATGCCTTGGAGGAGTGGAGTCGCTGGCTCGGCACAGGTTCCCGGCTTGAATACGCAATTAACACCCTTGGCTTGATCTCTCCCGCGACTCTTTTTCTGGTATCACCAAGTATTAATTCAATTCGGGAGCTTTGCTGGACGGTTTGGGGCTGAGAGGAAGCGCTGGAGCATGATTGACTTCTTAGGTCGACAACTAAAACCGGGCGGCATGATGGCCTTGGCCCCTCCCCTTGGACTTGTCCCGGTCGGCGTTTCCGAAGCTGCGATAAATAAATGTCATATTAGCTAGAGCCCTGAGTTCATCATTCAGAAGCAGGTGCCAAGCCCTATATCTTCCCACGTGCTCGTCGCAAGCGTCGCTCTCAGCGTACTGCAACAAAGCCCCCATTGAAAGGAAAGGAACATCGCAGGTCGGGTATTCGAAGTCAAACTCCGGATCTTTTGAAGTATAATGACCGGACCGATAACACTCAAACGCTACCTCAGCGACACACTTCATATCCACACCAGATTCACAGTGAATTCGCAAACAACGCGCACGTAGACCAATATGCTCAACCCCATCTGCCCCTGTACCTTATAGCCCGCAGTGAACGAACTGCGCCCTATTCAGCGTTATCGTTAAGGCATGGCGGCAACTTATTCCTAGCCCTACCTTGCTGGGCGTCATGGAACAGCTTCTTAGTCTTGATGCTAAATTCATCGTAGAAGGATTGTAGGGTGAAGCAGCCGCTGTATCATGGAATACTAGGATAACCGCCTCGTATCGTTATCAACACTTACATCAACTGGCAGCTTTCTCTGAAACTTTTTGACGATTTAGCATATAATACCCCTAAAAAGACGTTTTCCTTTTCTAACATCATCGTGGAAAGCTGTGAGGATTAGAAGAAGAAGGGGTAGTCGCGACCGCGTGGCATTGTTAGACACGGCCGTGTAAGTAGGGGAAGACTTTTGTCATGAAATTGCAACTCCAAAGCCAACTCTAGTATGTATAGTGTTTATGGTAATCAAGAGATGAAACCACTTGTATCTCTCTATTTTTTCTGGTTCTCCAATCTAATAAAACACTTATCGCAGCCTCTTGCGATCTACACGCCAACTATGACTGGCAAGGCATGCAGCTTGAATAATCAGTCACACATAACCAGCGAGGTTAGGCAGCCAGCTCAAGGTTATACATGCTATTAAAGCCAGTATTGATTTACCCCTTTCACCATGCTTTCTCATACCATCCGCCGCCTAGTCTACGACTGCGATAACAACCTTGCCAACTTGTTGCCCGCCCTCAAGCCGCCGATACGCCTCGCGATATTCTGCGAAGGGATAGACTCGGTCGATAATAGGCCTTACTTTGTGCCTTTCCATCGCTTTGAGCATTGCTTCGAAGTCCATCCGCGAACCAACGGTTGATCCGGTTACGGTGAGGGATCGAACAAGTACGTTGAGTGGCGGAACGCCGCCGCCGAAACCGCTTGCAAACCCAATCAACACGACCACGCCAGTGATCTTGGTCGATGCTGCAGATTTCACAACGGTCTTCTCTCCGGCAATATCTAACACCTTGTCGACGCCCTTGCCATCGGTCAGAGCAAGGATCTTGCGATCCCAATCGGGGCAAGTGCTGTAGTTCACTACCGACTCAGCGCCTAACTCCTTGAGCTTGGTGGCCTTTTCTTCCGACGACGTAATCGCCAGGACACGAGCGCCAAAGATCTTCGCGAACTGCAGTGCAAAGAGCGAGACTCCACCAGTGCCCTGGATCAGTACCGTCTGGCCCGGCTGGAGGGGCTCAATTTTGTTGAGCGCCGTCCACGCTGTAACAGCCGCGCAAGGGAGCGAGGCAGCCTCGACATAGGACATGTATTCAGGGATGTGGACGAGTGCCGCTTCGTAGAAGAGCCCGTATTCGGACAACATCCCGTCTATGCTGAATCCAACACTGCTTTCCCGATATTCCGGGAGATATGGGCCGCCGATCCAGTCTGCATTGCAACCAACTGTGACGCGGTCACCGATTTTGGCTCGTGTAACGTCTTTGCCGACTGCAACCACCTCGCCAGCACCATCGGATACAGGAATGATGTCTTTCTTCATCTCCCCAGGATACTCCCCCCTCAACACGGCCGTATCGCGGTAGTTTAGCGAAACGGCGTGTACCCGGATCAGCACTTCATAGCGACCAGGGCTCGGCAGAGGCTCGTCGCGAAGTTCTGCGCTAGCTTTACCGCCCGCGGTAACAATTCGGACAGCTTTCATTTGCTTCATGGCTCGGTAATGCGATGAGGGTGCAGATATTGGCGTTTTGTTTGGGCTTGGAGTAATTGGATAAATGTTATGCGGGTATTGAGAACTGCTTTATGAGTGGCAAGATCCTTCGCATTCGCAATACCACAGCAAGGGGGGGAAGACCCAATTACAAATACTTCACAGAGCATCCATAAAACTCCGAATTATTAGCAATACAGAGAAGACCCTCAACGTTATCATGCGGAGCGGAGATCGATTGCGGAGGTTCTTTTACTAATCAGCCCCAACAGCAGATGCTATCTCGCCACTTTCCAAGCCCCCACCAAGAGCACCTACAGTTATGAATGAGCATAACTAGATTCCTTTTTACAGTCCACTTGCAAATTTATGTGTGAGATTGGCCGGGGTGGTATGCAGTTTGGAGAATCCAGGAGCCTTAGGTCTTTAAAGTATGGTCACTCTAAGACAATATGAACTAGTTCATGCTTAACTCAGTTAACTCGGTCAGCCCGTCTCGATTGTCGATCGATTGCTTGCAAACAGAGGAGGGGCAAATACTAACTAGTATAAAGCTTTCCCGCCGCCGAAGGGACATATTGCGGAGAATTCGAGCGGAGTTTAGTCACGGAACTCTGCACACTGAAATTCTTTTAATCTTTTTTTGCCAGATATGGAGGGTAGGCTTGCGAGCTACCTGTCACCGTGCTCGGTAGCAGGGGCGTGCCTGACAATAGTAGGGCTCCGAGTCCGAGTTCAAGTTATTGTAAATGCTCTGTAACTACAACCTGAAGGGTTAACTAAAGGCCTGGTGGATTGCAAGGGAGCAAGTTCGTTGGCCCTCACACAGCGCATCGCATTACAACAACAAGCTCATGGCTCCTACCATCCTCGTCGCCAGGTCAATTGGCAATACTGGCTGAAGCGCTGTCGAAACGCTGTCCAAGTTGCTGAACACCAGCGAGACTCTATTCCCCGGCCACAGGATCCTTGCCCTCACGCGCTCCTTGAACAGAACGGCGGCATAACACTTAGCTTGACTGTTAGGTGTGGAAGTCGTAGAGCAGGTTTGTGTCAAAATCGCCGCCGATTAGCTCTGATAAATAATATAGTGAGAGCATTTATCGCATCACACAACCAGCTAAACCAATTCGCTGAAGAGTTAACACTCCACCTTGCCGCTCTCTATACAGGCGTCAAGTACATTGTATACATCTCAACAACTACTGTGAATGTCTGCCTAGACTGTTTAGTATACTATTTATAAATATATTGGGCAATTAAGGCTCTCTGAAGCTCTCTAGAATTTTAATACTTATATGGTGTTAGGGCGAATAGGTATTGAGATCTAGATATGGTGCAGGCATTGCTATGTTTCTATTAGCTAGTGACCCTTTTTCTGAATTGGTCCAATTCAGCTAAGGATAAAAGAGAGATTACAGACTGACGAAGTCTACTCAGGAAGTGAGAGGAGATATTAGCTTGAGCAATAAATTTAAGAGCAAAAAATGCCTATTTTCTAGTCAATTCTTAAATATACCTTTTAATTAGAACAGTCTTAACCTGATAGTCTTTTTTATTTTAAATTTGCTGTTGTTTTAACTGACTTTTTACTTTGCCCTCTGAGAAGCCAAAGGACATTATGTCTGCCCCCCGCGAGGGACGAAGGGGGGGCTGAGCTATAATTTAACTGAGGCCCTGTTAGTACTGGCATACCTGATTTCGCTGGAATGCTAGGCTAAATCTTGTGAATGATGATGATCTGTGATTAACAAACTTGGACGCATAGCAAAAAGGTCTGACTTGGTCCAATCTTGTTAATCTCTTTCTGTATATTGCAATAGAGACTATTAAAAACACATGCGAAAACCAGTAGATATCTTAACCGCGCAGGAACATGCCGTTGGTCTGGCTAGGTCCGGTCCATCAAGGGCGACAAATTTGAGTGGAACAGTACCCTACACCCGTAGACGGATAATCGCAGATCATATCATCTTATGGCGATAAATGAACAAACAAAAGATCATATCATTAGAAAGATACTTAAATGTGCTTTTTTACTTTACTTGGTGTTTTTCTCTTTGCGCACACACCTTATACGTTGGCGATTGATTTAAAATACAGCGAATGTGTTTTGAGTTTCTTTGACTTCCAAGAGTTACTGCAATAGCTGACAAACTGACGAGCTGACAAATATTGGGACTGCGTGATATGTGCCAACGAGAAATAATAGCAAGGAACAAGTATAGTCATAGCTATCAACTTGAGTATTCAGGTACTAATTAGAATCCAAAAGCGACGATGGTACACGAGTGCACGGTACCAAAGAAGTCAGTGTCTGCCTGAGCCGACGCTGCCGATGCTTCAGGTTGCGACTTGCCACTCGTCCGAGAAGCATGCGCAAGTTGGCGCTGGCAACTGGTTTCGTGTTTCGTTTATGGCGTATGGATTATTCTACAGGTGGGCCCGCCTTCAGATACATGGATGCATTGCCATATTGTTCGGTCAATATCCGTGAGGGTGTGACGGATGAATGGCGCAGGGGAGAAAACATGTGAACTGGACGGATGGATGAATAGGTGGAGGGACAGATAGAGTGACAGTGAACGTGAGAAGAATGAATAATAGTTGGCAACAACTAGACTAGATGCCAGGACGCTGACCAAGCATTCACCGGGACAGGACATATCGGATTGCGCGGAATTGAAGAGGCTATGGTCTATTGCCGTCATTCCGTGTAGCCTCATAACTTGACGCCTTCTATTTCCCCATGTTTCCCCCTCCATCTCGTGCTCATCGACTTCCCCGGACGGAGTTAGGGATTCCTCGTCCGCTGACACTTGTCTCACATGTTTCCCCCTCGGGCCCCGAAAGTGCCCGGAGGCTCGGAGGCTGCCGGGTTTGGATACGTACTTGCTGGCAGCCCGCACTCGGTCGAGGCTGGAAACAAGAAATCCTGGGGGAAGGCGCATGTCAGGTGGCCCCTGCCCACCCTGGAGAACAGGAGCCCGGGCCCGGGACTTAGCCAACTTGGCCTGTGCGCGCCCTTCCAGGGCAGGATGGCAGGGAAGGAACGGTCCCCCAACGCCGCTTCCCCCATTCCCCATTCCCCATTCGCTCATTCGCTCGCGTCTCAACTCTCAACACCGTCACTCCGGCACCCCCTCCATCCTTCCGCCTGCCGCCTTCCGCCCTCCGCTCGCCGTCCCTCCTCTTCCTCCTCTTCCTCTTCTTCTTCCTCCCATCACACCCCAACTGTAGCCTTCTTTTAACATCCTTATTTATCCGTGACCAGCCCCAATCCGACATAATGGCCTTCTTCTTCTCCTGAAATTGCGCCCTCTATCCGGTCTGCTGTCGCGTTTCCCACCGACAGACGCCAGGCACCCCCCTGCCGCTGGTTCTCAACACTCCGCCTGGTAAACCCTCCGGCCGCGCCCGTGCCCCTCGGACCACTCCCCCGATACGACGCAAACACATTTCAGCGCCAACGCCCACGAGTTCACGATACCCTTCATTCTTGGACCGAAATCCCGGCTGCGCGCGTGCAAAACCCGACGGCCGTGTTTCTGTGGTCGCCTAGAATGAGACTGAACAGGGCCGCAAGAGTTATCCTCTTCGGCGCACCCGGCGTGGGCAAAGGAACTCAGAGCGAGCGACTCCTCCGTCGCTTCCCCCAACTCAACACCGTCAGCACCGGTGATCTCCTGCGGCACAATGTCAAGAACAGGACCCCTCTTGGTGAGTCCCAAGTACTTAATTTCACGCCCTTTATGTCGCTAATCATTCGCTGCGTAGGCATCAAGGTCGAGAGCACCATGAAGTCGGGTGGCCTCGTGGCCGACGACCTCATGCTCCGACTCATCTCCAACGAACTCTTCACCCGTGGCTGGCTCCAAGGCCAAGGCCCTCCCAGCGTCATGACCCTTGCTTCCGAGGCCACCACCTCCTCCAACCACTCCTCGTACCACGATCCCCCCATGGACACGCTCGTCAACTCTCCCTTCCTCCACGATGAGCACACCCCGCCTCGGGTTTCCAACGACCCCTCTGCCTCCTTCATCCTCGACGGCTTTCCCCGAACCGCCCCCCAAGCTGGCACTCTCGACAAGATCGTCCCCATCAACCTCGTCGTCTCGCTCAAGACCCCACTCGCCGTCATCATGGAGCGCATTGCCGGCCGCTGGGTTCACGAGCCCTCGGGTCGTGTTTACAACACTACTTTCAATAACCCCCGCGTTGCCGGCCGCGACGACGTCACCGGGGAGCCCCTCATCCAGCGCGCCGATGACTCCGAGGAAGTCTATCGCGCCCGTTTCCGCAAGTTTCAGGAGACGAGCGAGCCCGTCCTCAACCACTACGCCAAGAAGGGTGTTCTTGTTGAAGTCGAGGGTTTGAGCAGCGATGAGATTAGCCCCAAGTTGTACGAAGTGTTCGAAAAACGCTTCGTCCGCTGAGCCACGCCCTTTCATGCTTGACTACTTATGCGTTATTCTTTCATGTATCCTTTTCTACCTATTTTGCCAGGTATTTCTTATAGGAGTTCTTCGCGGCTTTTTGGATGCTGCTGGGTTGACATAAACCGGAGTCATGAGGAAGTCCCTCGGCCGGGTTTGATGGGAAAACTGCCTAATGTGGCAATTCGATGTATAGATATAGTACAGGGTTCTTTCTGAGAGAAACCTTGTGGAAGCTGGCATAGCCTGTTCGAAGGAGAAATCGGCCTCGTGCCTGCATGTGGTGGAAATGATATCCCTCTATAACCCTTCTCTCGCCTATGAGGCCAGCCGAACGAATTTATATTCCCAAAGCTACCCCACAACGTGATTCTGGAAGCTTAACCGCTCTTCGTTGTAGATTTAAGGATGGATCATATTGTAGATTTTGTCATGAGAAAGATTCGCGCTATGTTTACAGAGTTGGAGTAACAAGAAAAGTCCCGACAATAGAGCTCCGTCCAATCAACACGTTCGTGACATGCCATGGCTTGATGCGTCTTTTCATCTATGCCACTCCGTCCTTGATCCCTTAGATAGACCCGACCACCACCTAAATAGTTGTGGCTTGAGAACCCCAAAAAAGAAAATCCCAGCAAGTTTCAGTTCCCTGCGATACCCGTATACACACCCTAGAACACCGACAAACGCCCGGCTAGTCTTCTAGTCGCGCCATTCCTCCCCGGCCCGAAGGCCGCTGGGCGCGCCGTTGGGTTCCGAACGGTCAGGACGCAGGGGTGTCTCCTCGTCGTCATCGTCAAGAGCCCTCGCCAGCTCATCAGGATCCTGCATCTTGGCATCTGGGTCGACGGCGCTGTCGAACTCATCGTGCTCCTGGTTATGTCGCTCCGCCTCCAAGACGCCGTCGTCAGCGCTGACGGAGATGCCACGGGCACCCCACTTGGGCCGGGCGCCGCCGCGTCGAGTATCGCTGTCGTCGCCGAGACCGTGGGAGCTCTCCTCGTCCTCCTCGGCAAACTCCACGCGCTTGCCGAAGATGCGTCGCAGGAGCCATCCGCGGCGCATGTCATCAGCGTCAACGACACCACCACCGCGGAGCTTGACGCGCTGTCGGGTGTAGTATACCCAGGCAAAGTCGACATATAGAGCCGTCTGGATTATACCAAAGATGACGGAGATGGTGTCGGGTTTGCGACCAGATACGTCGAGCTCTCGGAGGAACCAGTTGATGCAGTAGAGGGCTCGGTAGGAGCCAAGAGTGAGGAGGTAGAATGAATCGATGACGGTAGGCACGGTCGTCTGCCTCAGGAGGAGCAGCTGGGGAAGGACGCAGACAGACTCGAGGATCTGAGAGAAGACCCACATCCACTGTGAAACAGTCAGTATAGGCTTTAGCAAGCCCGAAGCGCGGGCCCTAGAATGAGAGAGCACATACGGTTCGAAATCCCCAGGTATGCTCAAAGATCATCATGACGAAGGGCGACAGAATGAAGGTGCCCCCAAGGATAAAGGCACCAATCTTCCAAGAAATCTCGCGCTCGCGCGAACGAGGGAAGAGCCATTGCATGACACCCAGAATGTAGAAGGACGAGAGGATGTAGACGATCTTGAAGATCAAGTTCCAATTCGAACCCTCATTGAAGATGTCGAGGTAGCGGGTGCAGAAGACGAGAGCGTAGAGGATCTGGGTGATGAGGGAGACACCTTCGGCGCTGCGGTTGCGATGGATGGCAAAGATGAGGATGCATTTGGAGAGCATGTGGGACAGGTCGCCCAAGATGCGGAAGGTCTAGGCGTGCTGTTAGCATTGGGAGACATGGAAAACTGGCGTTACTAGGCACAAGGACTGACGTGCCACGCGCTCATGGCGGATGGTTGGTAGCTCGAGGATCGAGCCGGCTCCGGTGTTGGTGTTGATGTAGAAGGCCAGGTGTAGCCCGTAGGGACCTGGCGGCGACGAGCGATTCAAGTGACAGAGGGCCACGAGACAGAAGGTTGGAGCTAGAAGCGTGAAGGAGGAGAGAGGAGGAAGGGCAGCGCGATGATGCGGATAGCAAAGATGTGCTGGCCAGGCAGCTCTGCGATGGAGGAGGAGGAGGGTGAGGAGGAGAAGGTGGATGGCAACCTGGCCGAGCTGGGGGAGCTTGCGTCAGTACCAGCGCGTGAGCCACAGGCTGCTGCGCCACAGTGAGGGAGCACAGGGGACTTGATGCAGTAGTACTAGCCTCTGGGTGGGGAAGTGGGGTTTGTGGCTGGTTGGTTGTGGCTGGTGCAGAGGACAATTATTGTTAGTGCTGGACCTATTCCGTGGCTTCATTGGATAGGGCGCGGTATTGCCGACTTCAGGTCTTTCCGTGTTACCTTATTGTTGATGACTCTATGTGCAACGTAGACTACGTGGTCACAACGAGACGTTGTTGTCTGTGTCTGGTATGGAACGGACGGTGGAGGATCGTGAGCGACCGCTTGGCACGGGATGACACCACACACCTGGGATTGGATCCTCAGGGCGGGCTAGCATTAAGCTGGATTAGAGCTTACCGTTGAACACCCGGACCTTGGCCGTCAACGACAGAGACAAATGCAGCAGTAGAAACAGTCTGGTCTTGAACTTTATAGCCCAAACTGGTGATGCCTTCTTCTTTTCCGCATGTTTCAGAAATGTATTGAAATTGTCTCCACAGAATCGAGCGTGGCCCATCCATCACTTCCTTCCCACTGGTGACGCGGCACTGTCGTGTGCAAGTCAGGGGTTGAGGTAATCTGGCCCGGCACTTGATAAAATCGCACTGTCCATTGTCGCGTCTAAACTCCTGGATAGACTTACGCTGTTCCATCAAGACGCCACCACTGCACGAAAAAAGGCCGAGTGCATTTACGTTGAGCCATTTCGTTCGACATCCCTTTGTTGGTTGTTAGCCTAGAGTCTCGAGAGCGCCTCGCACGCCCGATCTCGTATCTGCCGTACCTGTCGCTGTGTGGACCTTGCGTTTTACGAACTGCCCAATTGATCACGAGCACCGCCACTGTTGGTCATGAAGGTCTCGTACTTTTTTGCGACTACCGCATGGCTTGCTTTTGCCAATGCGGCAGCTATCAAGGAGCTTCCCGCTGGCGAGACCGAGATCTCCGAAGGATCGGAGGGCCCTACGCGGCCGCATTTCCCGGAGCCCAAATACTTCCGTAAGAGAACTTCCCATATTGCTTCAAGACTCTTCGCTGACCATCACTCCAGAGGAATCACCGTATGTCTCCGAGTTTTACATATTGCCCGTTTTTTTATAACTTACAATGCGCCAAGAGAATATGTGCACTACGACGCAAGATTCGGGAACGGCCCGCTCAAAGAAACCGAACAGCGAGATGGCATCCGAATCCTCATCCAGACCTACTTAGCCACCTTCCGGGATCTTGGTGTCCAGACCTGGCTGATGCACGGTACTCTTCTGGGTTGGTGGTGGGGCAAGAAGGCAAGCCTCCCGGATCTCTGCAGCACTGGTCCATCTTCATTTTCTAACCGCGTATACAGGTCATGCCCTGGGATCTTGATGCCGACGTTCAGGTGACCGAGGCGGACATGTACTTTCTTGCGGCCTACCACAACATGACCATCTACTACTACAAGTACGGTGACATGGAGACGGGACGCTTCTTCCAGCTTGAGATCAACCCCTACTTCAAACACCGAGGCCAGGACGATACCCTGAATGTCATCGATGCGAGGTGGATCGACATGGATACTGGGCTCTTCATCGATATCACTGCTGCGAGGTACAATCCAGACCACGAGCAAGGCGAGGGCATGCTTTATGACAAGCACGGCCACGAGTACAGAGTGCGTTCACACCTCTTGACTCCTACCCTGATGACCTTCCCCCTGCTTCAGGGCTTCCGTTGAAACTTACGTGACAGGATACCTACGTGTTCCCCTTGCGAGACACCACCTTTGAGGGCGTCGCAGCCAAGATCCCCTACCGCTACAAGGAGATGCTTGCGTCAGAGTACGGACGGATAGCTCTTATGAACCCCAAATTCCACCAGTGAGTACAGACAGAAGGTAACCGCAGATGGAAGCTAACCGCCGAATAGCCACAAATTTGACCAGAAACTGTCGAAATGGGTTCCAAGCTTTGGCAATTAGGGCGTCACTCATCAATCTACCACACCGTTGTCGCGGATTGAATGGCTTTGACTTGTCATGTCATCGCGGCCAGAGTGTTCTCTACGAGTCATAGAAAGAATGAAAGATAGCGCCGGGGATTTAGATATGTGTGAATGAAGCTTTGAAAGGGGGGAAGTTAGAGGCTGCTCATGATACCCGGCCAGGGAACGAGGCCATTGTACGAGATATCTCTTCATAGAACATGGCGTCTCTTGATTAATAGCATTGGGAAATATAGAGGAATTGAAGCGCGCACGAATTGGACGATTCACTATAGAGGCCTACGTATTTTTCATCATTAATTGCGACCTGGTTGGCTGCCCCATATTGCCGGTGAGTTGCAACCACTTCAGCTCGTAGCTTTTCGCTTGAGTGGTACGGGTGCTGCCCCGCGACCCTTACAACGCGTCTCCAACCCCCACGCGTCATCAACACCGCAAACGTCTTTCTTACAACATCACCACTCAGCGCTTCTTACCGCGCAGCCCGGCAATCGCGCAAAATAGGACAATAAATCAGAGCGAGACTGCAGCTTTCCGCATGCGCGATTCGAGGCGTCCGTCTCTCAATCGTTGAGAATGGCCACAGGCAAGTCCCCGCAGAGCTTCAAGCTATCGCCATGGTTCCTAACGACCAGCCCACAGGCCGAGAGCGCCGTGCCGAGCGGCTCAACGAGCGTCTTCGCGGCGCGCAGTACGTTTCCCGAACCGTTAGAGGAGATCTGTGACTGGGTTGCAAGCTAACATGCTCGCAGGCGCACAAACGTCGAAGACGATTCGTTCCACCTCGACATCGCCGGCCTGAACATTGCTACTTCTGATCCGCCGCCTCCCGTCTCATCAGCGCGCCGCACACCGAATACTTCTGCAAAGAGGAAGAGACTGGCCCAAGACGACATCCCGCCGCCGCATGCTAACACCAGCTCGGCTCGACGGTCCGTTCGAAGCACGCCCAGGGACCCCTACGATCTGCCCGAATCGTCTAAGGACTCGGCCGCGCCGGTCGCTGTTGTGGAACCTACAGAGCAGAATGAAGAACAGGAGCTGGAACAGAGTCTGCCCGGCGAGGAGGAGGCCCTAGAAGCACATTCTTCGAGCGCGACAAGAGCTCCTGCAGCCCCGCAAATAGAGCCTGAAGAGGACGATGAGCTGGAATCGCTTCCCGCCCCCATCGCTTACCGCTCTCCGGCAATTAGGCGCACATCCCGTAGGTCGTTTGAAGAAATCGAAGAGAGCCCTCAGAGTGCGCCGGGCGCCGGGAGGAGGCGCAGTGTTTATATGAGCGGCGGGCTTTCGAGCGCGAGACTCCGCGAGGCCATGAGCACGGATGATGCTGGGCCGCCCTCGTCGTCGCCATTGGCGCGCAAGGTGCGGCGAAGCGACGCTGCAGCATCAGTTCGATCGGCCAGAAGCGCCCGCCAGAGCTCGCGTTTGGTGCAGAGCGAGGACGTGGACGAACTGTCACCGACAAGGCTGGGTGATCAGAATTCCGCGGATGATGAACTGTCAGGTCTCCAACCTGTCGAGGAGGAAGTCGTCGAAGAAGAACCCACCGAGGCGATTGAGATGGAGGAGGAACCCGTAGCCGACGATGAAGCTACAGACGTGGAGGCGGTGGCAGAGGAGATTGACGAGACTGAGGCGGCCAAAACACTTGGGAGGAAACGCCCCAGAAGAAGCCTGCAGCCCCAGTCCCCAGAGCTGGGTTCAAGTGTTGTCGAAGAGGCTGGGGAGGAAGAGGTTGAGGAGGAGGAGCCGGCACCGAAGCGACGACGTGGGCGAACAGTCAAGAGCCCAGCGACCCAGAAACAACCAGCCCCGAAGCCGACCACGAAGCCGAAGTCCAAGCCTAAAATGAAGCCGAAAGCGAAGCCACAAACCCAGCAGAACGAACCCAAGTCAAAGGCGAAGCAGGCGCCCAAGCCCAAAGCAACCCGCCAAGCAGCGCGCGAGAGCGGAGAGGGCGACGACGCGGCCATTGAGGTCACGGTGCAGCGGTTCGTCAACTTCAAGAAGCAGGCCGACGGCGAAGACGGCGATGACCCGCTCCAGTCCGAGGTGCCGTTCTCAACGAGCGGGGAAACTGTCATAGACGTGTTTTCGCAGGTCTGCATGGAGGTTATTCAGTCTACGCTGGGACAGTTGCAGGACGCTATAGGCAACACGGAGGATAAGGCGAAGAAGAAGGAGTACCGGATCAAGATGCGGGCCATTGAGGCCTATAGAGAGGAACTGACCTCACGGCTGCTCCAACATGTGAGTCTTTTTGAGAGTTATGCATACGGACCCGACAGACTAACTGAGGATAGGCAATACACCTGAACGACTGGCACTCATTACGAAAGAGAGTCCGTCTAGCTCAAAGAGAGAAGCTCACCCTACGAGAGGAGATTATACGGCTCAGAGGAGAAAGGGAACAGGTGGCCCTCCGGATGGATGCTGTCCGAATCAAGCACGAGGAAGACACAAAGGAGTCCAAGGTACGTGAGGCGAGCATGTTCAGAGGACGTTGGCTGACACCTAACGCAGTACTACTTGGACACATCAGCAACCATGCACGACGTGGACCTCGCCATTGAACGGGGTCGAGATGCCCCTGAACTGTCTCGCGCAGAACAGAAACAGGCGGAGCTGGCGAATCTCGAGTTGCTTGTACCACAAATCTGCGACGAAGCCAGCTCGGCCAGCGCGACGGGAGGCATGCTTCAGCAGGTCAGGGATTTCAATGCCTTTTTGGAGCGAGCAGCCGTAGCGCTGGAATCAAGATGAGAGGACCATGCACGCATAACGCAACGATGAAACAAAGAAATGTTGACCCAAAAGGAACGCCGAAGGCCGGTTTTGGTTATTTTACTTGCTTGGTCATGCTAAGATATCACAAACACGCCTCGTCTAGCTCATCTTGGCATTGCTGAAGTCCATCTCGGGATGCTGATCCTGGAACTTCTTGAGGATGTCGGCGCGGTTCTGCTCATCCGAGGTGGGCAGGCCTTGCTCCTTCTGCTGCTGGTCGAACATCATCTTCTCGACCATGCCGCGGGTCTGACCGTCGAGGTCCGACAGCTTGGAGGAGTCGGGCTGGATCTTGCTAACGTCGATCTTGGGGGCGTCGGTGACGACGTGTGCCCACCACTCCATCTTGTTGACCTTGTCCAGTAGGATCTCGACCGTCTTGGTGCCGTCGGCGTTGGTGGTGAGGGTCCAGGTGGAGTCGTCGACGAGGACGGCGTGGGGGAGGTCACCCTGGAAAGACGCATGTTAGTCGCCACGGATGAAGGGAAACACGGTGCTTGCTATGGGTCTCGAGGGGGGCTCTGTGAGTGATGTCGAGGGTGCTCTCCCGTACCTTGATGATAGGATCCTGGCCCTTGACACCGGCGGAGAGGCTCTGCTTCTTGATGGAAATAACGAGATCTCTCGACTTGAGGTTTCCGGGAACGGTAAAGGTGACGTTGAGGTCACCGATGGTCTGCGCCCATTTATATGGCAGCGCAGCCTGCTCCTGGGCCTCTTGGGCGCGGGTGGCGGCGTCTTCGGCGGGGGTGGTCTCTATGGGTGGGGAAGAAGCAGATGTTAGCAAATGGTCGCTGCTAGAAGCTGTATCAAGAGGGAATGCCTGATGCGACAGAGAACCCGGATCTAAAACGTGCCTTTGTCAGCCATGGTGAAGCTGTATTTGTGGTGTTGGCGCTGGAACAGAGTCTGGCTGGAGAAGGCGATGGAAGCGGGCGAGCCGTAGACTTAGGTACCTCGAGAAGGCTGACGGATTGACTTGGAGGGGCAGATGCAGGGTGGATCCATGTCGCAGCGCCTGTGGCCAATAGGGGGCGTCCCAGTGCGCCCGCTCCCCTGCTTGCTCAGCCGCGCCTGAAACAACCGTGAATCGCTGGCTAGTACTAGTATTTACTTATCTGCCGCTGCATTAATCACCAACACCACCGCTTTCCTCCCACAACACCAAACCCGACCACATCTCCGCCTCGATCCCCAAAATGTCTCGCCTCGGAGGCAGCGCCATCTCCGTGCGCCACTCGTCCGGCATCGGCGCCCCCGCCCCTCCGCCGCTCGACCAGGACGAGACGTGCCCCGTGTGCAAGACGACGCGCTACTTCAATAAGGACATGGAGTTCCGCATCAACCCCGAGTGCTACCACCGCATGTGCAAGACGTGCGTCGAGCGCATCTTCAAGGATGGGCCCAACCAGTGCCCCTACGCCGGCTGCCACAAGACCCTGCGCCTGCGCGGCTTCAAGTCGGCCTTCTTCGCCGACCTCGGTGTCGAGCGCGAGGTCGACATCCGCCGCCGCGTCGCCGCCGTCTTCAACAAGGTCGAGGACGACTTCGAGACCCTCGACGACTTCAACGACTACCTGTACATGGTCGAGTGCCTGACCGACGACCTCGTCAACGGGCCCGACGACGCCCGCCGCAAGGCCGAGTCGCAGCTGCTGGAGTGGGAGGCCCAGCACAAGGCCGAGATCGAGCACAACCGCCGCATGGCCCGCGAGTCCGACGAGACCCGCCAACGCCGCGTCGCCGCCGAGCAGGGCGCCGCGCGCCAGCGCCGTCAACAGGAGCGCCAGGCCGAGGCCGACGAGAAGGTCCACGCCGCGCGCTTCCGCGAGGAGATGCTGGACTCGCTGCAAAATGCCGAGACGGGCCGCGCCACCGAGGCCATGGACAAAATCATGCTGAAGAAGCGCGGCCAGCAGAAGCGCGACGCCGCCATGGACGCCGCCACCGCCGCCGCCGGGGGCCTGTCCATCCGCGGCCTGCGCGAGAAGAAGACCGCCGTCGTTGCCGACGACAAGCCCTACGACCCCTACGGCGGCCTGGAAGTCCGCCCGGACAGGGTCGACGTCGCGCCCGAGAAGCTGGCGGGCTACACCAACGAGTGGGTCGAGTCGGCGCGCACCAAGACGGAGTTCCGCGCGGGCGGCTACAACCCGGACGAGTACCTCACGCGTGTTCTGTTCGAGGCCTTTTCAGGTCTGGGAGTCTTCATCGGCGAGGAACGGGCGGAAAACGGGGTTCCCACGGAGGCGGCCAGGGAGGCAGCCGTTGCCGGCGGTTCGGGAAAGATGGACCTCGACGACCCGTTCTGAGACATTCCACGGGAGCTAAGGGGCTTTTGTTTAAGATGATGTGTGCTTTTTCTGTATATCTACATGGGGCATAGCTACGGCGTTCGGGTTGAGATAAAAAGAGGGAGTCTGGGCTCTGGATCGTATGTACGAGCACCACGAAACCTCGAAATAGAGACGGGGAGTCAACAAGGCAAACGATACCACGGACACGGGTACAAGAGGAAACCTAACAAGAAGCGTAATTGCTAAAACAAGGGATATTTAATACAACCATGATCTTTTTTGGAATTACTGCTAGACTAGACCAAGAGAATCACAACAAGACGGAAAAGGGAGGGAAAGCAAGACGAACGAGAGGGGGTAAAGACGTGTTGCTGAGGGAGGGGTGACTGTCGCTATTGGAGCTGTCGGTAGGTAATGATGAAATATATGGATGGTCATCGTCTTTTCGAAATGCTTGCCAGTATGCGGTGTCCCACGCAATGTCGGAATCCTCGTCCGCCTTTTATGATCCCGGTTTTCGGTCTCGTCCCCAGAAACGCCGCGCTGACAATGCGGAAAGGAGGTTAAAAAACAGAGAGGGCCGGCTCCAAGGGGCGCGGGTGGTGCGAGGGGGAATATGGATGCCGGGAGAGAACAGGTGGTGAAGGGGGTGAGGGAGTAGAAGAGTGAGATGGTGTAAGGCGAAATGTGTATCGTTCTATCTATTGCTGCCAAGGAGTCTGCTGGGTTGGCCGAGGAAACACAGGCACCGTCTCGAGCTGGTCGAGACCGCCGCCGATGGGCGCCTGGTTGTGCTGCCAGCCGGTGCCGGTGTTGTGGTTGACGAAGGCGCCGTGGCGGAACGGATTCGTGCTGCCGGTGGGCTGCGAAACGAGGGCGGCGCCGGCCGTCTGTGGCCGTTGTTCCTGGATCTGGACGGGCGGTTGGGCTGTTTGTCTGGCGAAGGGATTCGTGCCGGTTGGTGCGGGCACGAGAGGAGCGGCGGCGGGAGGAGCTTGTTGTTGCTGTTGCTGCTGGGGGAGCTGGAAGGACGAGTTGGCGACCGGGGAGAAGGGCGAGGTGTTCTGCGGAGAGCGGGCGAAAGGGTTGGTAGATTGGCGGTTGGGATTGGCGCCGAGGGCCGGCGTTGAGGCGGAGGAGGGCATCGGGTTGTTGTTGGGAGGCATGCCGGTCTGCTGGGCCATGAGCATCGACTGGCGGAACGGGTTGGTGCTCCCGGTGGCCATGGGCATGAGGCCTTGAGGCTGGCCGTTCTGGAGGCCGTTCTGGAGGCCGTTCTGGAGGCCGTTCTGGAGGCCGTTCTGCATCCCGTTCTGCATGGGCGGCGCTCCCGCAGGCCCGGCAGTTGGGAAGCTCGCAACCGAGTCCTGGGGAATAGGGGCCAGGGAGCTGGGCTGGAAGCCCTGTTGCGGTGAGAATCCTCCGAACCCGGCCCCGGTGAAGTTGGGCTGTATCAACGGCTGAGGCTGTGCCTGCGGTTGTTGCATGAACCCGGTCGGCTGCTGCTGTTGCTGCTGCTGTTGCTGGAAGGGACTGTTGGACGCGAATCCAGTAGGCTGGGGCGCAAAGCCGTTGGTCTGGAAAGGCATGCCGGTGGGCTGTGCCTGGAAAGGCGCCGCGGTCATCTGTGGCTGGGGCTGCTGGACCTGGACTTGAGGGTTGACCTGGAGCGGCGTCTGGTTCTGCTCGATGGAGTCGAAGAAGTCGATGAGATCCGGGTCGGGGCCCTTGTTGGCCTGCGGCTTCGACTCGGCCTGTTTGGCGGCGTTGCTTGAGCTGGGCGCAGGGAACGGGTTGTTGGAAGCCGGCTCGGGGAAGTCGAGGTCCTTCTTCTTGCTGCTGGAGGCGAACATCTTGGAGCTGGAGCTGGAGCCGCCCGTCTTCTTGACGTCCTGCTCCGCCAGGTACTGTCGCCGGTGGACCTCGAAGTCCGGGTCGGTGAGATACTCCTCGAGCTGCCTGCCGAGGTTGACGGGCGCGTGCTTGAGCTTGGGGACCTCGACTCTGGTATGGTGCTCGTGCTGCCTCGCGACGCCGAGATACTGGACGACCTGATCGGTTTGGCGGGTAAAGGTTCGGTAGACGGCCATTGCGCGCTCGGCGTCGACCTTGGACATCTCGAAGAAGTGGCCTACAAGTTGGAGGGGTCAGCGAGGGGATGGCTGAGACATGAGGGATGGGGGCGAACCTAGAACGCTGATCAACCCTTGGTTGAGGACCTGGAACAGGGCCAGCAGGTCGAGGACGAGCAATCGGAAGACGGTGATTGTGATTTCATTCTCGGGCTCGTTCTCCATGACCTGGTCGAGGCGTGTTAGTCCCTTGTGCTCTCTGATATCTGTTCCTTGGAGGCGTTGGGCATTGTTGTCCCGTCATGGCCGACTTACATCACACTTGAGCAGGGCCGATAGCTGGTGCTGCACCACCTCGGTCTCGCGCAACAGACCCTTATCGACCGACAGTTTCTCAAGCCTGGATTCAGGGGCGCGAACCCAGTCCGTCTTGGTATCTCGGAATGCTCGCGCTCGTTCGGTGAGGTACAGGGCATAGTGCCGGATATTCCGTCCTTGGATCTGGGCTACACGCGGGTCAATTACAAAGTCCAGCGGCTCTTCCGTCTTGGGTTCATCGGCGGCAGACGCAACGTACCGTCGGTGAAATTGCTGATGGCGAGCAGGTTGCGGTGGGTGGAGAGGAAGGCGAGGGTGACGTCTGGGGAGCCCTCGCGGATCATGAGGTGGACGGTGATGAGGCTCTTGAAGACGACGGTCCATGTCGAGTCGTGCAAGCGGTTCTGAAGGGCGCGGAAGACCTCGCCGACGCCTGCCTCGCCGGAGTGCGTGGCGACGAGGATGTGCTCGATGTACTTGGTCTTGGGCGGAGCATTCTGCGCAGCGGGAGCGAGAGCTCTGGTGTTAGCTGGGAGCAGCTCGCGGCGGGAGATGGAAGCGGAGATGGAGGCAGAAGCGAAGCAGCGGCAGAGGCAGAGACATCATGCTGGCGCAGGCGAGAGAGAGCGAGAGCGCACGCACCTTGATCTTGGTCGCGCCCTTGACGGACTTTTCGAAGGAGCTGGACATGGTGCCAGCGGGAGGCAAGCTGGGCGGCGGCGCCTTCGGGGGCTGGGCGGAGGAGCGGCGAGAGAGAGCAGACGACGGAGGGCGCGGGAGGATGGCCGGCGGTGATGATGCGGAGAGAGAACCGGCGGTCCGGAGAGGAGACGGAGGAGGAGGAGACGGTTGCGGGGGGCGGAGCACGCTGGGAAGCTCGTCGATTGTCGATTGTCTTCGGCGTCGTCGTTCAGGTCGCCAGCGCACACACAACTCACAGCGAGAGAGAGATC
>JABSTB010000585.1:0-15082 GCA_013756995.1 Neonectria neomacrospora | reverse complement strand
GTGGCGGGGAGGGAGCTTCAGGTAAGGTAGGCACCTCCTGCTGTGCTCCTGAAGTAAGAATCAGGTAAGGGTAGGTGCAGCTCGGCGTCATGCCTTAGACTACCTTCTCCCGTCATCAGAAACGAGAACGGGGTCTCCGTATTTATTGAGCCTTCTTCCGCCATAGCCAACCTTCCTCTCCTCTCCTCTCCTCTTCTTCTCCCATATCCCATCACCATCCTCGTCTTTTGTTGCTGCTCTCGGCTCTTGGCTCTTGAAGCTTCCACCCCCTCCACACCCCACTTACTCAATTGGCTATTCTTGGTTGCACCCGTAGACAACCCCGCCAGTTGCTTGCTTTCCTCCCTCCTTCACCTTTGCTCACCGCAACCCCCGTCTCAAACCTCCCGACCTCAATCTCAACTTCATTCATCATGGCGCCTCCTAATCCCTCCGCCGAGTCCCTTGCTCAGCTCAAGGAGAAGTACGCCCAGGCTGGCCAAGAACACGTCTTCACCTTCTACGACTCCCTCTCCACCACTGAGCAAGCCACCCTCTACGAGCAGCTCTCAGGCTTCGATCCCGCCCGCATCAACGAGATCACGAAGCTCGCTCTCAACCCTCCCAAAGCCTCCGAGACCCCCGACTCCCTCGAGCCCCTCCCAGAATCTGCCACCGCAAGCATCCTCGACTCGGACTCCCAGAACATCGATAAGTGGTATGAATCGGGACTCGATCTCATCTCCAAGCAGCAGGTGGCTGTCGTCCTCATGGCCGGTGGCCAGGGCACCCGTCTCGGTAGCTCTGCCCCCAAGGGCTGCTACGACATTGGTCTTCCCTCCAAGAAGTCCCTGTTCCAGATCCAAGCCGAGCGAATCCGCAAGGTCCAAGAGCTCGCCTCCAAGAAGTCGTCCGGTTCCAGTGCTGTTGTGCCCTGGTACGTCATGACCAGTGGCCCTACTCGCGGCCCCACCGAGAAGTTCTTCAAGGAAAACAACTACTTCGGCCTGAGCGAGGAGAATGTCCAAATCTTCGAGCAGGGTGTCCTTCCTTGTATTTCCAACGATGGCAAGATCCTGCTCGAGAGCAAGGGCAGGGTTGCTGTCGCCCCTGATGGTAACGGTGGCATCTACCAGGCTCTTGTCGTTTCGGGTGTCCTTGAGGACATGCGTAAACGCGGAATCCAGCACATTCACGCCTACTGCGTCGACAACTGCCTCGTCAAGGTCGCTGACCCCGTCTTCATTGGCTTCTCCGCATCTCTTGATGTAGACATTGCTACCAAGGTTGTCCGCAAGCGCAATGCCACCGAGTCGGTTGGCCTGATTCTGTCCAAGAACGGCAAGCCTGACGTCGTCGAGTATTCTGAGATTGACCAGGCCACGGCCGAGGAGGTTGACCCCAAGCAGGCTGGCATTCTTCGGTTCCGTGCTGCCAACATTGTCAACCACTACTACTCCTTCCGCTTCCTTGATTCTATCCCCCTATGGGCTCACAAGCTGCCTCACCACGTCGCCCGCAAGAAGATCCCCGCCGCGGACCTCGAGAGCGGCGAGACTGTCAAGCCCGAGAAGCCCAATGGCATCAAGCTTGAGCAGTTCGTCTTCGACGTTTTCCCCATGCTGTCTATCGACAAGTTTGCCTGCTTCGAAGTTAAGCGTGAGGATGAGTTCTCGCCTCTCAAGAACGCCCGTGGTACCGGCGAGGACGACCCTGATACTAGTAAGCTCGACATCATGACCCAGGGCAAGCGCTGGATCGAGGCCGCTGGAGCCATCGTGGTTGGCGACAAGGCTGCGGAGGGTGTTGAGGTGTCTCCTCTCATCAGCTACGTAAGTGATCCCGATACTATAATGAGAACAAGTTTCATACTAATGCATTCCAGGGTGGCGAAGGCCTCGAGAAGGTTAAGGGCACGGAAATCACCGCGCCCGCTGTTTTGGAGCGGGAGTAGAACGAGTCTTAGCCCCAGATGGTGGTGGGAAGACGACGAGAAGCCAAAATATTAAGCATTGGCGGGCCGTCCCATAATGACAGCGACCGTCCACGATGGTCTCCCGAGGAAGCCCATTTTCCTTCGACAGACCGGTCAGCGTCTTAGTTTCACTACTGTTCTCCCAACTGCCATTGACTGCTACACCACCGGGAAAGAGCATGCAGAACGATCTGAAGACGAACGGGACTAGGAGTCGAGTATCAGACGGGTGAAATTTTAGGAACCATCACTTCAAGGAATGGCTTCATTGGTTGGGGCTGAATCTAAGACCTGGCAGAAAAAGTTGGACATTAACCAAATACGGAACAAAAGCACAGAGACGATAGAGATGAAAAATGAACAACAAATGATGATTCGTCTTTTTTTTTTATAGCGCGAAAATTACAGCTTCGACTTGCGGCTGCTTTGATTTGTATTGGTGTCCTCGTCATCTATTCCATGTCTAAATATGTCTATCGTAGATTCTAGGGGTGGGACCTGTATGTCACCGGGTCGTAAATCTCATTCCTGGTCGGCAATGAACTTCTCAGCCTCGAGGGCAGCCATGCATCCGGTACCTAAGGAGACAGGTTAGCTCACTGTTGTTCTGAACTGTCGTGTCTTCACGAGGGGGTCAAAAGGGGGCAACTCACCAGCGCTGGTAATAGCCTGGCGGTAACGCTTGTCCTGGACGTCACCGGCAGCAAAGACACCCTCAACGTTGGTGGTGGTGGTGCCGGGGACGGTCTTAATGTAGCCATCCTCGTCCATGTCGAGCTGGCCCTTGACGAGGGTGGTGGCGGGGTCGTGGCCGATGGCGTAGAAGAGGCCGTTGGCCTCGACCGTCTCCTCCTTGCCGGTCTTGTTGTTCTTGATGACGAGGTGGCTCATGAGGCCGTCCTCGCCGCCCTTGATCTCGGTGGCGCCCGAGTTGAAGAGGACGGTGACCTTGGGGTGCTTGAGCAAGCGGGAGGCCATGATGTTGCTGGCGCGGAGGACGTCGCGGCGCACGAGGACGGTGACGTGGCTGGCGTACTTTGTGAGGAAGGTGGCCTCCTCGGCGGCAGAATCGCCGCCGCCGATGACATAGAGGGGCTTGTTACGGAAGATAGGGACGGCTCCGTCGCAGACGGCGCAGGCGGAGACGCCGTTGGACCAGTACTTGTCCTCGCCGGGGAGGTTCAGGCGCCGGGCCGAGGCGCCGGTGGCGAGGATGATTGCATCGGCGGTGTGGGTGTCATCGGGGCTGAACTCGGTCGAGTACTTGAAGGGGCGGGAGGAGAAGTCGACGGAGGTGACGGTGTCGGTGACGATCTCGGTGCCGAAGCGCTCAGACTGCTTCTTCATGCTTTCCTAGAGGGGTGTTAGCGGTCGTCGTCGCTGGTGTTTTGCGGCTGGAGGAGTATGGAGGGCTCACCATCAACTCGCCTCCCATGATGCCATCGGGGAAGCCGGGGAAGTTCTCGACGTCGGTAGTAGTGGTCAATTGACCGCCGGCAGCGATGCCGTTGGCCATGAAACCCTCATAGAGGACAGCTGCGGGTGTGGTCAGTCGGTCGGATCGGCCGTTTCAATCTCCAAGATTCGAGACTTACGCTTCAACTCGGCTCGGGCCAAGTAGATGGCGGCAGTATGGGCAGCGGGCCCAGAGCCAATAACTGTTCGGTGTCAGTCATCAGAGACTATTCTCGCGATGGTCCCTCAAGGTGGTGGTGGGAGGAGGGGTCGAAGGAGGGGGCACAGGGAGCGGCAAAGACAGACGGGCAACTTACTAACAACCTTGCTGTGCATCTTTCTGGCGCCGATCTCAACGGACGGTCTGGTGGTTTTCTGGAACGCGGTGGCGGCGACAGCAATGGAGATCCCAGCGCTCGAGCGAAGGGTCCGTCGGAAGGTTGAGGAGAACAGTTTGGCGGTTTTCGGGGGTGCGAGGGGGAGAAGTGGATGTGGACGGGGGATATATATACGGACGTATTAAAGAGAAGAAAAAAAAATAGAGCCACTGCCACCTCAGGTCAGAGCAAGCACGCACACCTGCCTTAGCTTGACAACCTACCCAAAAGCCGGCGCCTCACGGCAGGACACGACGGAATTGGATGGATGGATATGGATATGGATCTGTGACGGCGGGGTATTATCGGAGAGATAGAGGGGTCTGTTCTGTATAGCGCCGCCGGGACCTAACGAAGACGGATGGAAACACTACGGCAGCCACAGTGCTAAGACGGGCGATTGATTACGGCCTGGGCAAGCCAGCGGCTGGTTTTTCCCTGGGGAGCGAGGGAGCGATTTCGGCCTCTAGGTTGTTTGACGCGGCGAGCCAAGGGCGACGGAGACCGACGATGGGCGACGGAGTTATGCGCTGCGCTCGTGATTGGGCTGTCGATTTATAAGCCACGGCTGCGCTACAGTGTGAGTGCGTGGGCGGTGAATGTGGATGCGGATGCGTGAGTGGAGTTGGGTGTGTTTTGGAATCAAGTTGCGAGTGGACAAAGAAGGACGGACGCTGATGATGGCATCACATCACATCACATGGGTATCGCTCTTCCGGAGGCGGAGTCGAAAAAAATTCCAAAAAGGCTCGGCCCTGTTGTCCCCTTTCGGCAATTGTGTGTCTGACTAATCGCCAACAGCTTTGATACCCCGAAGCCCAGGCCAACATATTCATTCTATGACGACTACCGCATTTCTGCCAACCCGGTGATACTCTACTTTACAAATCAAATGAGCAAGGGTTCTCGACTTACACAGTAGCCGACCGCTTGAGTTCATTGCACCCTGTTTTCCCCGTGAACGGTGAGACCGAAACACAGACACCATGTCTGGTCCCGCCCTCGTCTATCAACTCCATCACAAGAGCATCCTGTCCGTCATCTCATCTCATCACCGCTGTCCCTCGTCCGCTCCCACACTCCCATCCCTCTTTCCGAACCTCGCCCCCAGTGACCCGATATCTCGCTTGAAGAATTTGCCAAAGTTGCGCAGGTTCTCGTTGATGGTCGCCTTCTCCATGCCGCTCGGCCCCGCCCCGGCCACGCTGCTCTGCGAAATGTCCCGCGCCGCGCTCAACAGCTTTTCTCCGAGAGACCCTGCCTCGAACCGCGGACCCCCGGACGAACCCGTCAGCGATAGCCCCGCTGCCGCCGGGTTCATCATGCCGCCGCCGCCGCCAACGCCGCCCAGCCCCGACGACGTCATCAGCGGCGTCAGTAGCGGCGAGCTCGCCGTCAGCTTGTCGTTGGACGTGCTGTCCCGGTGGATGCCGAACAGCTCAATCAGGTGCGCCTGGTCCAGCTTGCGCACGCCTTTCAGCTCCAGCATCTTCTTGAAGTTGGTGTCGGACCGGTCCGCGATGTGGATCAGGTACGCTTGCACCAAGCCCTCGGGTGGTGACGGCCGCACCTGGAGCGTCTTGAGCAGCGGGTCCAGTCGGTTCATACACTGCTGAACCCTTCTTACGAAGCTTGAAGGCGGCGTGTCCTGCCCTGACAGCGACGCGTGGTGCAACAACAGCTTCTCAAACGCCTTGGTGAGGACATACTTATCCAGGAGCATCTACCATCACTTCGTTAGCTATCCATCCAGTCCCAAGGCGACACCATCCAAAACGTACCTGCTCAGCACCGACCTCGGATATTGGTCGGCACTGCACAATGCTGTTGATGTAGCCCGTTGCAAGATGCTCCACGAGGTTGTCGCAAAACGCCCTCGCATACTGCGGCTTCGTGATGACCCCCAACACCTCTGCCGCCTTTCCATCCACGTTCTTCACAAGCTCGCCCACATACGAGCTCTGGTCCACCACGCTCTCCATCGTGCTCCAGTTCGTATTCCTCATCTCCCGCCACACGGACTCGCACTCAACCTCGACCGTCCGCACCAGCGCCAACACCGACGCGCTCGCCACCCCAAGGAATGCGTCTGACTGCGACGACAGGTCCACCTTGGGCACAAGCTCGTTATCGATGCGCTTCTTGATGCTCTCCTCGAGTTGGTTCGTGTTTGTGTGCCAGAAATCTGCCGTGTTGAGGACCAGCACTACGTTCTGGATCGTAGGGCTCTGGGATCCCCCACTCTGTAGTACCCGTAGCAGCACCTGCTGTGCGTACTCATCCAGGTACTTGGCCAGTGTCTTTGACAGATCTAGTAGGCGTTCGCTAGTAGATAGCTTGGCGCATTGCGAAAGTGTGAGTTTGTAGAAGTGGAAGAGCTCAATGGCAGACGTGATGACCGCCTGTGGCGAGAACTCCTCGTCGTCGGGGATGAGCGGCTGGTTGCGATACTTGGGTATCATGGCCGCGAGCTGTCTGTCCTGCGACTCGACCCAGAGGCTCAGATATGGCTCGAATGCAACCGAGATGAGCCCATGGAAGCTGTGCGTCTTTTCCTCCACCGAACTAAGCGTGTCGATGCTCGCCCGCGAAGACGTAGCGAACCGCTTCTCGAGGCTCTGCTCAAAATCAAGCGTCTCCTGCAGGCAGCTCAGCAGGAGGTTGACGTCGATCTTGTGCCCGTCCGTCCGTCGCATGCTCCTTTCCAAGATGCCCTTGAAGTCGTCCCGCGTCCCGTCGCAGAACGCCGCCGCCAATGTCTCGTTGGCCCTCCAGTGCGGCGGGAATATCATGGCGTGCTCGTCATCGTGCGTCTTCATCATCCGCTTGAACCATGCGTACCGCCTGCCGATGTTGTCCAGGCTACCCGCCTCGTCGTTGCCCCGGAACACCTGTCGATACTCTCGAAGCTCCGTGTTGACGTACCACGTCATGAGCCGTGCCTTGGCCGAGTCGCCTAGAGCATCCATGACCAGACATGCCTCCACAAGCGTGCCCCTGCGGGCGCCGACCTCGCTCTTGGTAAAGGCCATCTCGAAGTCTTCGCACACTTGCTCCAGGAGCTCGCGCTGCAACTCCGAGACGCCGCGGCTCAGCGTCGCAATCTGCTCGATGCTTCGGTAGCTGTTGAAATGCTTCATGAGCTGCAGCACAGCCTGCAGTAGCCCCGCACACTCCCGGTATTGCCGCGTCTTGGCCAAGCCCCTGAGCTGTTCGTAGGCCGTGGTCAGCATCTGCAGCCGCTTGAGGGCGGTCATGCTGAGCGTGAGGTTCTTCTTGGTCCCATCGAGCCTCTTGATATCGGCCGTCATCGAAGTAATATTCTGTTCGGTCTCGATGGCGCGCGATCGCACCGTCTCGATCTTGCGGAAGAGTTGGGCGAGTTCAGCCTGCGCCGACTGCATGCGCTCGAGGCTGGAGTCGGACCCGTAGGCCTGGGCGGTCTCGAGGGCCGAGATGTCGGTAGAGAGGGCATTCTGGCGGCTCTGGAGGGTTTTCGACACCCGGCTGATTGACGAGACGGCGGACGGGTGGGAAAATAGGAGGTTGAGGTGGTCTATCGGGTCATAGTCGCCTGTCGGGGCAAGTGTTGGACGTGAGCCGTGTCAGGGGAGCACCTGCAGACAATGGGAACTAACCTGCGTCCAGAACGGAAGTCTCAGCCAAGCTCCCATTCATTTTGAAACAATATCCTGCAGAATTCCAACTTCTGGCGCTTCAATCGGGAGCGTCGTTGGCTTTGGCTTTGGTGTTCGAAACTCGAAGCTCGAAGCTTGAGACTCGGCCATCGTCAGCACGTGTCAACTGGCTGTCTGTCATGACGCCTGAAAAGTGGGTCCCACTCCCACGGCTGAGGCAGCAAGGCATAATTAGCCCCTAAACATTTGGTAGCTCGGTGCTTGTAAAAACATGAAGTATGACTTTCGTATCCAAAGATGGAAGAAAATCGTAGAATTCCTGCACAGCGTGTATTTCTGTTCTGAGGTGGACAAAAACATAGCCCCGCCAGTGGTTATGGTAATATAACAACAAGAAAACGAACCCACACCCAGAAAACATAAGACGAATGCTGTGTATTCGCTGAATTTACTAGCTGCACAAAATACTCCCACGCTGAACTTCTTGCTAACTCGGAGCTTTCCTATCTATTCCTCATCCACTACCCTGTCGATTTCCAAGCTTTCCTTTTCCCTAGCCGGTGCGTCCTTACCCTTCTTCTTCATAGAGAATCGCCAAGTGCCCATTCGTCCCTCCTTGGTGTCCTTGCCTCGGGAACTTGTCGCACCCAGCGAAGGACTGCTCGTCATGCTGTCGAAGCTGCGGCCTAGCTGGGAAATATCCTCACCTAAGTCGTCGATATCGCCAATACTGGAGCGATGTTCCGCAGATAGATTCTTCTCCGAGTAGGTTGCACTGCCCGGTCCTTTCTTAAAAAGTCCCGAGTCCTTACCCAACCTGGAAGACAAGCTAAACTTACTTGAGCTTCCCTTGCGGAACAACTTCTTAACAACATTCTCGGGATCCTTGTAGCTTGAAGGAGTCATATCTGTCGTCGAGTTGGAGGCTGTTGTGTCGAGGTTCAAAGACTCGTGGGACTCCGATACCGAAATCAGAGTATGAACGGAATGCCCGTCTCTGGATATCCGTGAGTCTGAAGGTGAATCGTCAAGACTAGGAGGGAGCTCGATGGAAGGAGTGGTGGCCTCCTTGCCTTTGAGCCTACCCTCCTTGGATTTGTCTCGATGTCGGTCCTTCTCTCTCTCCTTGCCCTTGGTTTTCTCCTTCTCAGGATTATAGTCCTTATCTCTATCCTTACCGAAGATGTGGGCCATGAACGTAGGCGCAGCAGGGTTTAGACGTTGACTCATGGAGGCCCGGTGGCTAGGGGGGCGGGAACCAATGACACCGACTTGGCTAGGCGATGTTTGAGGGTCCAACAAGTCGTCCTCGTCCAAGATCTCGTCTTCGGCGGATGCAAGTGTCGTTTCCAAAGCTGAAGGAGATCCATGGATCGATGGGCGACGGGACGGATTCCGCGACGTCCATCTTGCGTCATTAGGGGGGGACCACACGCGCTGGGAGAGCATCGACATCTCTCCCGGCGCTCCCCAAATGGAGCCGCTGTCGGTCGATGGCCGTGGGAGCTCAGACGATGAAATTGAGGCTGGTCGAGAACTTGACGGATCTCGCTCGGGGAGAAGGGCGCCAGCAGAACTAGTGAATGGGTTCAATCGGCGTGCGGAGAATGCCTTTGATGATGGCATAGCACTTGTGCGGGTTCCCTCGAATGTAGAATGTCGGGTCATCCACGAAAAGCTCATGCGTCGCTTGTTAGAGAGTTCATGCTCATCGGTTCCGCGGGGGAATGATTGGCTTTGCCCTGCCTTAAGGGTACCAATTGGTATTCCGCCATCATCGGAGTTCTTGGGCGCTCTATTCCGCAAATTAGACAGAAGGCTGGTGAGTCTCATATGACCTGTCGCTGCCGGCGCAGTTGGCGAGGTGGACAGACGGACGGGTTGTATCTCAGCATCAGTATATGTTGGGAAAGGCAGGTTATGCGATGAACCCTGCGGGCTTGAGAAGAGGCTGCGAGAACGGCCCGAGGAAGCTGGCGACTGAGAATTATCCTCTCCGGCAGTGATGGCTTCCGGCAAAAATGTGCTGTGATGTAGCCTTGCTTCGGGACCCTCAAATGTCTCGTCGAAGATATCAGACGGGAGCAGAGAGTGTGCAGTCGGACTCAGGGGCCCGCTAGCGGCTCTCATTTCGTCTTCCGTCTGGTGTTCATCAAAGCCATCAGCAGCCATATCCATGAAGGGCCCCGGGGCAAATCCAGAGCGAGAAAACCCCGACGACGCCAGGAAGGTGTTTTCGGGGATGGCGAGCTGGGCTGGCGGAGGTGAGAGATTGATGTTGGAGAGAGAGTTGCTGTTTTGACTGTGCCGCCTGTTGGCCTGGGACGATGAAGAGGGATCGAAGTCATGGGAGATAGCGTCTGCTTGGTTGGTGTATAGGGCGAGGCCAGACTGATGTTGGATGCTCAGTTGTTCGCCGAGAACCCTAATATGCTGGTCCAAATGATGCCCCTTTTTCGTCTCTGCAACCAACTGGTTGTGCAATTCTTTCCTCCTTCCCTCCCACTCTCGCCGAATCTGGTTATCGGCGTCCTTCCACTGCTCGTCGTCTCCGCCCGGGAGCTGTTCGCGTGCGGCTTTGAGATCCTGGAGTTGTTTTCCTTTCTCCTTCAGCTCCGCCTCCAGCTCGGCGCAGTTTTCTTGTAGCTCCCCGTTGGCCTCGTCGAGTTTGGCGACATCAAAGTCCCGTTTCTGCTCCAGCTCCGTCTTCTGTAGCTCGAACCCCTCCCGGTCCTTTCTCATGCGTTCGACATCGTTTTCGAGTTTGGAAATGTTGTCTCGGATCTTGGATTTCTTAGTCTCCTTGTCTTTCAACTGCTGCTCCTTCCTCGCTCGTTCCTTTTCCGCAGCCCGCATCTGCTCCATGGTGCTACGGACCATGGCCTTGAGTTGAGTTGTCTGCTCCTCCTTCTCCTTGAGAGCCTGTCTTTTACGATCCTTCTCTTTCTTCAACTCATCCTCCTGCTGCTGGAACTCGGCCTCGTCCTTGGCACATTGTGATAGGGTGTCGTCGATTTCCTTTCGAATGCCTTCAAATTTTTGGTTCAACTCTTCTAAAGACATCTCGGGGCCATCGGTAGTAGGGGGCTTGATCTGAGGGTGTTCTGTGCTCGCCACGGAAGGTGAGTGTTGTCGTCGATTTATCGTGTTTCGACGTTGGCCAGGCGCGGTAGTAGTACTATCGGCTGCAGACACGGCGTTGCCATCGAGGACAGGCGCCGCCTCGACGGATGGGACGGATGGCCTGTGTGTATCCGAGTCGTCATTGTCGTCGTCAGACTTGTTGCGAGGGTAATCGTTGTTGGCGAAGCTGGTGGGCAGTCTCCCGTTGCCGAGTTGCGGTTTTCCATCCTTGCTAAAGGTTCGCAAGCGGACAACCGCACTACCTGCTTGGAAGTTATTTGGACCTACAGCAACCACGCGGATGTTGTAGAAGTGATCCGGCTTCAACCCAGTGACTGTAATGGCCACCTCATTGCCCGGCGAGTCGCCCACTATAATAAGCATTGTTAGCGTCACGGTCAGATCGGCCGGCAGCCTCGGGCTCGCAGAGGGCATGATCTAGGCAACCAACCATGGACGCCATTGACCTGTATGGAATATTTCTGCACAGGGCGATTGCTGGGGGGTCGGGACCAGGTGAGAGTGGCCGCATCTGCTCGAATGCCAGCAAGAGAGACGTCGGGAGATTCTGGGACATCAACCCCGAGGATGTTGATGAGGTCGGGGACGGGCTTCCATAGCGTCTGCCACGAGCGATGAAGCAGCCTAAGCAGAAAGAGCGCGGTCAGCGGGCGGCGACAACGGGAGGGCAATCAATCGTCGGCGAACGGGGAGGGGACGCGGATGGCGATCGTATGAGAGGGGTAGCAATGGATCAACTAACCAGACGACAGCACCAAGCGTCAATACCATCTTGAAGTTGCCGATAAGTAGGACATGGGGGCGGACGTCGAGCAATTCGTCGAGGCGAGCGCGGGACACGGTCATGTGCACCAAGACGCGGCGAGGGTCGAGGAACAGAGTGAGTCCGCAGAGCAGGGCGTAGACGAGGGCCTTGCGATAGCTCGCGTGCGGGCTATAGACCCACCAGAATCCGAGGACGCTGAGGATGAGAGAAGTCAAGACGGGCAACTCCCATGACATGTTCTCAGCGTAGTCCCGGCCTGGAAGAAAATGCTTCAAGACAGAGACAGACCCGGGCGTCGTGTCGTGTGGGATGGGGGTTGGTCGGCAAATGGCAGAAAAAAGGCGTGTGGACGAGCTTCGAAGGCCAGGCATGATCTTTCCCCAGTAAATCCCGGGAGTCGATTGGCGGGTGATGGGAGGAGCGAGGACGGGTTTCAGCGACAGGGCGGCGACCGGCACTGTATAAGACGCTGTAAGTTGGGGTGACGCTGGTCTGGATGCGCTGGAACGATTCCGAATGAGAGCCAGTACAACGCTAAGAGCCGTGCAGTGTGCACTGTGTGACTGTGGTTCTGGGGCAAGCCGCAAAGATGGACGTTTTCATTCGTTCCTTGGGAACGCTGATCGCATCACGCTGGCGCTTTGACAACTATTGATCCATTGACGAAAGCGTGCGCGTGTTGGGTGTGTTGGGTGTGTTGTCAAGTGCTTTCCAGGATAGGCACTGGTCACCATGGAACTGAAGTCGGTCGGGTGTTTAAATAAGAGGCAAACAATGCCACAAAGCTGTTCATTACCTTCCGGCGTGCATTTGATTGACTCCAAGTAACGGGAGGCTGCAACGTCAGCGATAATGTTTGCGGCGGTCACGCGCCGACAGCGTGAGCATCCGTGCCAATGATGGTTTCCGTCGCTTTATTAAAGTTGAGCAATCACGCATTCGTACGACGTCGTCTTTTGTTCCAACGGCGGCCCAGGCCAGGCAGGCAAGAAAGCCAAGACTTGCAGAACAATAAGCCACAGAAAAATGAACACATCGCCAAGTGTCTGGGTTTTCACAATTGTGGCACATCCCAGATGCCTATTTTAGAGCTTCTGACATCAACCAGGTCCTGGAGGTCGGATTTGACCGAGGTTTGGGTGGATTGGGGATGGTACAACACCAAGTGAAGGATCGACCCGGAGCGACTCTGCTGGTCTGGTCCTGAAAACAAACAAAAGCGGAATGCGCGTGCTCTCTCGCCGTCATGATAGGCCTACCACGTACGTGGTATGGTTACGTAGGTAGTTATTAGGGCAGACTTGTGTGACAATCAGCATGAGAATGTGAATGTGCCGGAACTACTGGGAGCCAAAGTTTGGGCTCTGATGTCGAAGTTCCCACATGGCCAATGGTAGAAATGCTGTCTGTAGCCATATCCATGACCCATGGCTATCTGTCTCCCAGATGCCGCCGTCCATACGGCTAATGTCAAGCTGCATGCCGGAGAAATATCCCGCCACATCAGACAAGAAGCTTCCAAGATCTTGCCTCCATTTCAACCAGGCGCCGGGGATCGCCTCGTATCTCACATTAGCGCCCGCTCGCGCTGCTTGGCTTTTACTGGCAATCATACACTTGGCTTGCCCAGGTTGGCATTCTCAGCGGTGCTTGGGTCAAGGCGCCTCATCTTTATTGGCGACAGACCAAACCAGCATCCGACGCCAAACATGTGAACCATGATCAATGGCATAACACATAAAAGATGCCCCAATGCCCTCCACCGTTTTCTGATACCTCACAGCATGCTACTAGCCGAGAAGCATGGGGCTGGCATTGTGTAATCCAAGGTCTCATGAACAACCGCAAACAAGCCATAGATAAGAGAGAATCGCCAATGGCCGAATTACACGGATTAGATCAAAGCCATCAGCACCATGCGGCTTCACTTTTTAAAAATGTACAACGTACACAGTTGTGTATCAGAGGTACGACACAAAGAGCAAGTGCAAAATTCGGGTGTCGGCATCTACGGCACCGAGCAGAAAGTGCCTCGACTAGGTATTACAGGCATTGCCAAGTCCATGACATCAAGCCACTCGGCACTGGAGAACTTTTCCATAGGCTAGGCTAGGTTCCAAAGAGGAAGAAACCAACCGTTGTGGGCATTGTGTTACCTTGGGTACTCTTTGCCTTGGTGGTGAAAGAGGAAGGATGACGGAAGAAGCACATGATGAACCGTGAGCCGCGGCTAGTTGAAGGACATCCATGCATCTCGCCTCAGGGACTAAGGGAGTCGGCGCCTCGGTGAGACTGCCATGGCCCACGTGGAAGTCCGCCACTTTCGAGTATTTTCTCTCGACAAGTTCAGAATTGTTTGAAGGTAGGCGAGTCGGTACTGGCTGGTGTCTTGCTCTGGTAAATCTACAAGGACGAGACTGTCTGGTGGCATCCGAGGCGGCTTCATGTCTTAGGTCCGTAAACCTTGAAGAGTAACTAGAGACTTTGCGGGGCTCCAGCGAGCATTATTCTACCCAAATCATTATTCAAAAGGCCCCGATCCCCCGATGAAACCCTTGTCTTTTGCACTCCGTAGCGGCGGCGGAGAGGAGATGCGACTGATCCTGGCTGGTCTCGGTTGTCCACTTGCCCGTGTCATGCGGCACCGAAATAATCCATGTCAAAATGGCTCTCGTTGTGTCTTCTCAATGTTGGGCCCGGCAGTAGGCGGGCACCCCAGCCCACCAAACCACTAGCCGTATAGACTACGAATACGTACGTAGGTCCTGTAAGGTCGGATCCCGTCTCACACCGCACACCGTCCAGTCTTGCTGCATCGTTTCTTTCTCCTGCCCAGCGACTGGCCGTCCGTCCCCGTATCTTTCAGCATCACCAGCAGCAAAGAGGAAAAAGGAAACCAGCCTCGTCCTTCTTTTGCGTGTGCTGAGCCCACTTCCCACTTATCCGTGCCGTTGCCTTGCGCCCATCAACTCGCCTCCCCAGACCGTCCTGTCAGGTCCCCAACAATCCGCCCGCCGCGCGCTCTCACGCTCTCGCTCTTCTCTCCCACCGGCTTTCGCGTCCCAACTACTCTGACCTGCATACCTACCTTGCCTACTTCGTCCCTACCCCAGCCTTCAGAGTCGGCTGACATTTTATTCTTTGCCCACACTGCTCTGCCTCTCTCTATTTTCCCTCTCGGTTTCTCTCTCTCTCTTTTTTTTGGTTCCGTTTGGGTTGCTTGTCTCACCATTACGGCTGTCCTTGTCGCTGTCGTTGCCTTGACGTCAACGCCCCGGTTTCGTTTAAGCTTCCCGCACCGGCCGCACTTCCGTGGGCAGATCGTCATCGATCCTCCTCCCACAACCTTCTGCTCTTCATCACCAACGACATTCCCCAACTCGTGGCCGCGCAAAGATGCAATACGTGCGAAATCTGAGCGACTCGGTCTCGACAGCATGGAACTCTATCAACCCAGCAACCCTTAGCGGCGCCATTGATGTCATCGTCGTCGAGCAGGACGATGGCTCCCTTGCTTGCTCTCCCTTCCACGTCCGCTTCGGCAAGTTCTCGCTGTTGCGACCCTCGGACAAAAAGGTCGAGTTCCAGGTCAATGGCTCCAAACAGAACTATTCCATGAAGCTGGGCGAGGGCGGCGAGGCCTTCTTCGTCTTCGAGACCACCGACAACATCCCCCAGGCCCTCCAGACTTCTCCCCTCGTCTCCCCCGCCACCAGTCCGGCGAGCAGCCCGCCCCTTGATCCCGAAC
>JABSTB010000584.1:0-22169 GCA_013756995.1 Neonectria neomacrospora | reverse complement strand
CCCCAAATCCACTGTGGCCACGGCGGCCCTCCCTGGGCAACACGCCCGGGCACGGCACACCCACACCTACCCTTTGGGGTTCCTCCCACAGTGCGTGCGTCATTACTAGATCTCGTCCCCGTTGGCCCCCGGCAACAAGATACCAGATACTTACCATAGCTGGTCTCTCACCGTCCATCTCTTTTTTTTTTTCCTACTCTTTGCTAGCCCCAGGCTATAAACAAGCAATGAACCTAGGCAACCCAGGCCAAACCATGGAAACTCCTCAATCACCATTACTCGGCCATCCCATGACAGCCGGAGTTTTCGGTCCATTGGCATACCCCGTGAAAATACACTCGCTCCGTACTTCGTACAGCAATGGTTAAATTTATCCCCGGCAGACCGAGCCAACCTAAGCAAGTATTCCCGCCAGGCTGTCATGGAGAGTGGATACGACGGACATGCAAAATTTGATGCCCATCGCCAGCGTTCCGGTCCAGCGCTTCAAGGCCCTTCCATATCCCGCGCCCTGGCCTCTGGGTCCACCGGCGACAAGGGAGAGGACACAGGAGCCGAGCTAAAACGCTCTTCTCCGTCAGCCTTCAGGGGGGCTCGGGGGATTTGGGGAGCTATCTCACAGCCGACGCCGCCTGTCCTAGCAAAACGAGTACCAAAAGCCTGCCCAAGTGCCTGTACGATCCTCTCTTGACGCCCTCAAACGCCCTGGTACCCGTCGCCGTCCTTTGAACCGACGGTGGCGGATTTGACTCGGCGCCGCCTCACGTCGTGTTCCCTGAAAACAAGGTATGCAGCAATACGTACCTTCGTAATCTACTCGTCGCTGTTGGCCTCGGTAAGAGACAGCCGCCCTATTCTATGTCTGTACCGTACGCCACTGGCCGTTGCCATACAGTATACTTCTATACATATCGGTTAGTTTTTTTCTTGGTCCTGGTCTTATCTCTATCTCATACCTTCGGGACACCCGCTTCGACGGTGTCCATCAGTGCTAGAAAGCCTTTTGGTGGTTTCCGCAGTCCTGCATGTTGACACTTTAACACCGAGTCCTTGAACGTTGATTGATATCTACGATGGAAGATTTTTCTGTACGACACATCGCATTCGAGGATCTCATTGCCCTCCGAACCCTGTAGAGGGAGGACTGTGCCGATCTGCGCAGAACCAATTGGCCTATGGATAACGGCCTCGTCGGCAATTATGTCTCCACTTTCCAGTTTTGTATCTTCAAGGATTCAACTGAGACGTCCACACCGATGCAGACTCATTAGAGACGTTCTAGGTTCCGACTTTTGTCTCGTTGGTCTTGCGGTGAGTTGTTTGTTGCTCGGATAATCGACATACGTCCGGATAGACGCCATCTCGTTGACCGAGCGGCTATCCTCTCCAGGCTAGAGCGCATTTCATGCATCTCGGCAGGCGTTTTCGGAGCCCCGTCTGTATGCACACACCTACGTGCGTTCGAGTACTAAATGCGTCGTGATGCCCAACTTCTGATTCAATGCGACCAGAGAAACAGCTCGCGATGGGCATGTTATGATGAACATCTCCCTTTTTTCCCTTTTTTCCTTTTCTTTTTCGCTCTTACGGAGTTGCCAGGGAGCCCAATCTGACCTCCAGTCCTTTCCTTTGGCGTTGTACTCTGGTGTTGGTAACTTGCCGAGGATCGGAACCTGAGGCACACCAACTGCACGCAACGTCTGAAAGAAAGCCCGCACGCTTGGTGACGGGCACGTGACCAGGTGCCAAAGTTCTGTGCAAGAGCGGTTGGTTGAAGATATGTGCCTGGAGGTAACAAGAAGAACAATAAGACCCAGGGCTGCCTTTAAGGCCGACTCTGATCTATCATTTATGTCAGTATATGTGAAAATATTGCTATGAAATGGTCACCGTCATCTATTTATTTTACCGTATCTACGCACCAAGGGCTCTTACCTTGGCATATATGACATCGTGGAAACCTCTCATCAAAAGTGGCATAGACTCGATTCTAGTGCTAGTTAGGCTTATTTTACCAGGTTCCCTTCCTACCTAAGTTTCAGAACTTGAGCATTACGGGACTATCAATTATGTTGTCATTTATAGTTGCGGAGATATGGTGCCAGGTACCAGTTACGGCGATGCGAGCCACAACTACACGGGTAAATCAATGTTTAGTACAGAGTCCAAAACAACTTGGTCAGACCTGAACTAATACTGCGTTGCTGTCGATGTAAGATGAAGTCCTCTTATTAACAGTCCTCTTGCCAGTAGAGTGCCCTTATCGCAGGACGTAGTTGATAGCTACGTTATCACATACTAGACCAGTACAGGTAGGACAACGTCATAGGCCACAGGAAATCAAGCACGGGTTCAGCATTCAACTGGCTTGGCACAGGAACCGCCTTGGAGGCACCGCAGTCAAGGGATAGTCTAGTCACACACACAAGAGGCACAAGGTTGTGGTCGTTCGATGATCTTTCATTCCGTTGCCATGCTAAAGCAATTCCGGTCCCTTTTGTTAAACCGGACATGAAAAGCGTCCCAACCAGGCTTTATTTGCCTTTCAACACCCGCCGACCCTGTGATCTGTCTATCGTCCAGACCACCCAGACGCAAAATCGTGAGACTCAAATCTTTACGTTCATGGAACTTAGTCCGAGCCACCGACGGCACGAGCTGTATCATTGTTAACATCCGGAAAACATATCGCGGGCAGAGTACGGGAGGGCGGCCATACTGTAGATCTTCATCTTGCTGTGAGTGACGACGGGCTTGATGATGCCCTTCTCCTCGAGGTCGGCAAGGCACTGGCGGGCGAGCGAGCCGTTGATCTTCATTCGGTCGACGAGGGTGGCGATGGTGACGAGACGGTAGGATTGGACATCCTTGTAGAGCTTCTCGGAAGTGGCCTTGTCGAGGATGACGGCGTGTTGGGCCTTGTCCTTGACCTTTCCCTTGGACCTTTTCGTTGCGCGTAAGTCTCGCTGTCGGCGACAATGGTGCGTCCGTACTTACCACTTCTTCTTTTGCTTCTTTGCTCCAGCAGCGGGCGCCTGCGATAAAAGTCAATTACCGGTTCATTTTGGGTCTCGTTGAGGGCATCCGGGCACATACCATTTTGTTCAGATGTGCTGTCGTCGACGGAGTGTGGAGGACAGGAATTTGTGCTGATGCGATCCTAAGAACCTCCCACCTTAGCCCCCCAGCCGAAGTTCGCCCAGGGCAGCCGAGCCCTAACAATTGGGAGGGGGTGGGGCCGCGTCTGCATTTTTGCGCCTTCTGATTCGCCCTGTGGGCCACCACCAAAATTTCAACCTCTCTAATCCCGAGCCCACCTTCAACTTCACGAAAATACCATCTCGCCATTTCGCAGCACTAACCGCAGTCCCCGTCAGTCTCAGAATCCACGACTGCAACAGCAAACATGTCTGACGCCGGTGAGATCGAGGTCGAGAACGTCGCCGTCTACGACGTTCTCCCCAAGGATGTTGTGAAGGAGGTTGGCAACGTCAAACTGTTCAACAAGTGGGACTACGATGTCGAGGTCCGCGACATCTCCCTGACGTACGTTGAACATCAGAATGCCCTCACGCGACGAGCCTTTTGCTGATTGAAATCGCCGCGACAGTGACTACATTTCCCTGCGAAACCCCGTCTACGTCACCCACACCGCTGGCCGATATGCCACCAAGCGATTCCGCAAGGCCAACTGCCCCATCATCGAGCGATTGACCAACTCGCTCATGATGCACGGCCGCAACAACGGAAAGAAGCTCATGGCTGTCCGAATTGTTGCCCACGCCTTCGAGATCGTACGTTGACCCGACTCGCTGAATACCCTTAACTTTGTGGCAGCAGGTGCTGACAGTTAGGGCTAGGTCCACCTCATGACCGACCAGAACCCCATCCAGATCGCCGTTGACGCTATTGTCAACTGCGGCCCCCGCGAAGACTCTACCCGAATTGGTTCCGCCGGTACCGTCCGACGACAAGCCGTTGATGTTTCTCCTCTCCGCCGAGTCAACCAGGCCATTGCTCTTCTGACCACTGGTGCCCGCGAGGCCTCTTTCCGCAACGTCAAGTCGATTGCCGAGTGCCTTGCTGAGGAGCTGATCAACGCCGCTAAGGGTTCCAGCAACTCTTACGCTATCAAGAAGAAGGACGAGCTGGAGCGTGTGGCCAAGAGCAACCGATAAAAGGTGCAATGGTGGGTTCATGACTGGAGGGTTGCGGCTTTGGCGTGGTTCCGGAATCTTTCAGAATTGCATTTTGCGATCATCGGGTCTGGGAACGCGACTACGGATTGTCTTAGGTGGCTTTAGAGTCTCAATAAAAAAAGTCAGGCTCCCTGAGGGTTCAATCACTTACTGTCTTCGACCGCATCGCACCCGTGACGTGACTGGGCTAATAGACACTGGAAAGGCTGTCCCGAGGGACTCGAGGGGGGTGCTTCGGGATCGTCTGGCCTTGCATTTAGCTGGCCCTGCGTACGTATTGTTCTTCCGCTGTCTAGCTATTCGTAAAAGTCGTGGTACCGTAACTCATAACCGAACCTAGGGGCCCTAGATACGGATCTGCTTATTGTCGACCTCCAGGCGTTGGAACATGCCGACATGGACAATACCCTCCTCCCACCATTCGCCCATGCCCTCGTCCACCTCGAATCCCCATCTCTCCCAGGCGCCCACGACTTGTTTCTGTGCATGAACACAGACCAGGCCGTTCCACTTGGGGATCTCTTTCTCATTCGAAGCACCCATCTGCTCCAAGCCCAGCTCTTTGATGCTCGGATCGAAATATGACGGATTCGACTTGAGCCAGCTGAGAACCGTCTTGACGAGCAGTCCAGCAATGCGATGGCCTCGGAACTCTTTAAGGACGGCCAAGCGACCCAGTTTGACGTATGGCTCCTTGCCGTCGTGAAATGTCGTTGCCCGGTCTATGCCAAACGCCTTTGGGGGCACTACAGCAGGCCCATCGCCATCCTGCTCCACAACTTGACCGTGGAGGGCACCATTCCAGTACTTTCCATCCTTCTCGGGGTGCGGTTCGTGTGGGAAAGGGACGAGGCGAATAGTGCCAATGGGCGTACTGCGAGTTGAGCTTCGGCGCGGCTGGATAATGTTGCCCTGCTCGTCGCGGATCTCGAGCTCATCCGTCTTGTTGACGCTGGCGTAGACGACCCAATGGCAGGAACGGGGGTCGTCAGAGTCGAACTCGTTCTCGGCGGGGACTTTCTGCTCCTCGACGAAGACCTTCTCGCGGACCTCCATGGCCTCAACGAAAGTTGAAGGGATGGACGAGGGCTGCGCCTCGAGCGGAGCGCCTCGCTGAAACCCCTCGAGCTTACTAGGCCCGAGGAAGTTGATGAATGGGGTGCCCATGGTTTCTGGCGTTGGATCTGTGATATGCGACTCTGCGAGGTTTGGTTCCGGGATATGAGTAATCTGGGCGCGTCTGAGTGAGCCAGGCAATATGAGCGACCCAAGTAAGTAGTATGAGTGGCTTTGGGAGTAAGAGTGCTTTGGAGTCGTAGGATCTAGTGACTTTATATCCGTAGAGAAGTGAGAGCTGTTCTGGAGCTGACTGTGCTGCGAACGAGGTGACGGTGTTGCGTTGGCGAAGCAGTGAATTCACGCAAACACAGGCAAGTCAAGTTCTCGGTCGAGGCAGGTCCGAGGTAACAAATGGGGTCCAGCGGTTTGGACGATGGAGACCTCACAAGCCAGGAACGGAAGGCAGCACACGTATCAACAACGAGTCCAAGGCGGTATCACAAGGCGGGATGCATGAGAAGCAAGCACGCCAGCTGCTGGCTGGTAGACTAACGATCGTCGGTGGGGCTCCTTTTGTTGGTCCAGGGTAGATGCCTGGCCAATTTGCCGTCCTTCGCTGACTGTGCTTAGCTGGCAATGAAGCAACAAGGTTGCGAGGGGATATCGCATTGACTATGGTTTCTATTACTAAAAATGTCCGCGGTACTCTTAATTCAAACGCGTAGTGCATTTTGTGGGTGGAAACTGCTCGAAACACTTCAGGTTTCCGGCAGTTGGTGATTTGCATCGGTGGCAGCTTAAAAAGCACTTACACCCGAGTCGCCCGCTTCGTTTGAATATCCACTTTTAGACCCAATCGGCATTGCAAACAGTATTAAAGGCACTCGTAGTTGTCCTAGAACGGATTCCGTAATTTCTCAATATGGAATGTCGAAAACGCTGGATTTATTATCCCGCCTTGAAAGGACCCAACGCTTGAAAAATACGCAGTCTCAGCCACCATGACTCAAGAGGTAATTTGAAGTTTGCACAACGAGGCAGCCACAGTTGGAATAATTATTTTTAGGATAGGCTTAGCAACTGAATACAACCTCGACCTAGACTATGGCTTGTTGGACACAATCACTAAACTTCCGCTCCTAAGGACGCGACGGAGTTACTCATCGCCAATAGAAACAGGAGGCGTAATGCCAAACCATGAGGTAAAGGAACCAACGACGAAGTTCCCTAAACGTCAAGAAGAGTAAACTCGCACAAAACGAGTCAAAATACACCGCAATATCAACAACTTCTTGCTTAGAAAACGTCAACCGCTCCCATCATAAATAGGCACGAGAGTGAGCCCCTAGACCGCCGCCTCGGCCAAGTTTGACAAGAAAGTCGAGTCTTTGAAGGGAACAGTGGCTGATCCAAAGTCGGTGTTCGTTAAGGCAGTTCGCGCCGCATCGGTCAGACTCTCCCAGGCGATGAGAGGCTGCTTGCCACCTTGGGTGCTCGTGAAGATCAACTGGTGGTTGACCACCACGTAGCTGATGTATCCGACCAGGGGGCTGTTGCCGGAGAAGGTACCGGTGCTCGAAGTCTCGTAGCCACCGTGCTGGGAAACAGCCATGCCAACAACATTGGCAGATGTGCTTTCACTATCCAGCCACACAACCGCATTCTCCCAGTCGTGGCGATGTCCCAGTCCCGAGCCAGGGGAGTCCTTTGGCATGTACCAGGAGTACATGATGGCATATTTGCCGTCGATGGATGCGCCGCGGGCGTACACCTGGCCGGTGCTGGAGTCGCAGCCTCCGTTGGAGCTTCCGGTTGTCTTTAGACCGCCACTATAAAGAACTATATTAGTTGTGGCTAGGAACAATCGGAGGAGATGCTGTCACCCGGTGTTGCCGCTCGCGTCAACAGCTGGGAAAGGTACGCAGCCGTTGAAGACCTTGAGGTAAGGCTTGTACTTCAAGTAAAGGGCGCCAGCGGTTGTGGAGGGGACGGCCTCGGCAAACCCGACCACGGCATCGTGGGCGATAACAGCTCGCTTCGTAATGGCAGCGCCGGAGACAGCGGTGGCCGCGATGGCCAGGCCGGAGATGAGTCGAGAGATGAGGACCATAGCGGCAACGTAGAGGGTTAGATCGAAATCGCAACGAGAAAGCTTGCAAGTGTCGTTGGTTTGATTATTTAAGACCTCAGAACTCAGAAGTCTCGAAGGCTCAAGCTGCCTTTATAAAGACGCCGTAACAATGAGGAGTCGTGTTCTCGGTGAACCAAACCAGAACTTGCTCGGCACTTGAAGGAGACGACCGACTTATAGTTCGGACCGTGGTGCAATTCCGTGGTGCCATTGGGTCGCGACCCTTGATCAATACCGGCGGTCTTGATGGCATCGTGGCCAAGGATTGGCGGATCTCGAGTAGTTTCGGGCGCGGCCTTCCGTATCGTGAGTGGGAGTTCCCTGATCGGGAACGTTGGACCGCAAGCTAGGGCTGCGATGTAACATGTGGTGTGTGGGGTATTCACGAGGCTAAAGAGCCGTAATGGTCTGGAAACGTCTGTTCATGGACTGATGGGGAACTTTATGTCCGAGCAGCGTTGATTGAAGAAGACAAGGGGCTTCGAGAATGGCCTCTACGAAGTACTCGATGGGAAATACGTAGGGAACTTGAAATGCCCTTGCTTACCTTTGCATCGCCAAAAACCGGTCATTGACGTGATCGCCATGAAATTACTGTTCTTAGAGACGACCGATGATTACCTTGTGAATAATACGCAAGGCTCTACAGAACTAGGCATGTATCTCGAGGACGTGGGGGGATTCGTCCGCGTCTCCTAGATGCAACTTACGGAAACCGGTTAGTAGATGTGTTATAAGGACGTGACTCTGACGATCCTGAAACAGACAACTCTCCGAAAAGACCAGATGGAACCATGCAAGGCCCGATAGAGCCAAGATTCCTGCCTTTACAAAGCAACCCCGCACCTATAGCTGCACATGATACTAATGTATTGGATAGGAAAAATCCAGGGAACTACTAGGCAGAGAACCAGACTAGGTGTTCGGGGTATGGGGCGGGCGGTGGAGTGTAACGCCGCATTACCGGTATTCGAGTGCGCGAATGGAGAGTGGACAATGGGAATGCCAGGTGCGAAATATGCATACGCATGCGTTGTTGAGCAATTTCGGAAATTCCATTGGGGCAGGTGGTCTAAGGCCGGAGAGGTTTGGGAGCGAGAACGGAGACATTCGTAGTGGTGAGACTGAGACGCGTAGAAACCTGCGCGTCTCCGCCCAGAGCGCGATGACGCAGTGTTTGAGACAGTGCAGTTGCACTCATGTTGTGCAGCATCGTGGAGAGCCACTACCGCGGGTGGAGAATACGGCAAATCCACTAGGTAGCTTGCGGTGTCTGCTGCAAGGGTTTCTTTTCATGTCTATCCGTTGAGAGAAAACGACCAAGAGAATGCTGAAGAGGCTGGCGCACGTGTGGTCTCAGAGTCTGTGGGCTGGGTTGCACTCCAGGACACAGGGCACCTTGTACTGATATACGGGACGTAGATCATATCATGATTGCCGGTTTGAGGTGGTTGGCGAGAGTTACGAGGAGATCAAGTAGGCTGCAAAGAGATGGCCGGCCTCATCGATGAGACATGAGAATCGGGCTGGGAATGGGTGAAAGGGTGTGAATGTTTTTGAGAGGCTGATGTGGGCCGTGGCTTGTGGCTGGGGAGAGAGAGCCTATTGCCGGCCGGCGAAGTGAAGTGAAGGCTGTTGAGTTCCCGCCTTCCCGCCTCCCCGCCTCCCGTCTCCGGCGGAACGGGCTGGGAGATATGTAAGTTATGGAGATACACCCTGCTCAGGCCGTACGGATACGCAGCCGGGATTGAAAAAAAAAATAGAATGGGAAGAGTCGTGAATCGAATGGAGCGAGGCAGGGAACAGGGAAAGATGTATCCATTTGATGTGCTGGCGTCCTGGGCAGATTTATCATTCGTACTGAAAGACAGCAGCACTGTCCTGACACGAGCCACCGCTCATCAGGACCCCTGGCAGGCCCTGGCATTGGCTTCCACGAGGGAGGGTTCTGGCTGCAGGGGAGCCGGGGAGAAGGGGGCGAGGGACGTGTCAGCCAACCTGCGGGCCGCGATACCAAGTGCCCACAGCGATGATACTGCGGGTTGGGCTAGTTTCAGCACGCCGCAACGCCGTTGGGTGGATTTCACAACGGCAAAAAAACGCACGTCCTGTTCCCAGCTGCAAGTCTGCGCTCTGCAGATGCAGGTGCAGGGACCACCGTCCACTAATTAATTTACATACCAGGTGGGCTGTGGCTTGGCTATTTTGCATGTCACCTCCTGTGCAGTGCAGTAATTACCAACTAATTAGGCCTCCCATTCTCATCACGCCGGAACTCCGTTTGGGATGGAGATCGGAGAGTGATGAACCTCTTTCGGCCCCTCCCTCCCTCCTTCCCGAAGAAAAAAGCAATCAAGTCGATGTGGTCAAGCAAGACGTGGACGTGGAAATCTCGCTTTCGTCCGGTTCGTCGCAGAATTTATTACCGTCGCATGAGGAGACGAACTGGGTAAATTACGACGCATGTACTTCGGTCTCGGTGCTCCGTACGCAGGCACTCCGCGTACCTCGTACATCGTTCATAGTTCGTCCCTTGTCGTCGATCTTGCCGTGTCAACGTCTCGAGGTGCCCTCCAACCCTCCAACCCTCCATGATTCAGATTCAGATTCAGATTCAGATTCAGAGTCAGAGTTAGATAGAGCCAAGAGTGGAATTCCCATTGCCAGGTTTCGCCAGCCACAGGAGATTTTTCCTTCTATCCATCCCTCGCCCCGGACCAGCCACCGCAGCCGGCGAAAAACTCTCCCACCTCGCATCCCACAGGCCAGAGAAAGGCTGAGGCCACCCGTCGATCTAGAACACCCTTGCCAGAGCCAGCGCCTACCTAAGTGCAAAGCACACTACTGCGTGAAGCCCGAAGTACTTCGTACCACGGTACCTGCCCAGTAGCTCTGTCTGTCGCGCGCGTTTGCTCAGGGGTTTTTGATTTTTGGGCTGCCACTCAAGAGCCTCGTGCCTTGGGACGCTGGAATTTCTGCCAACCTTAGTCTCAACGCCTTCGAGCTCAAGAGTCAAGACGCTCTCGTCGACTTTTCGGCCTTCGTCTTTTCTCGTCGCCCTTGCCGTCCCCTGTCTTTTTTTCTTCCTTCGAGACTTGTTTACTGTGGGATCCCCCATCCATGCTCCCGCAATTGGCTATCGCAGCCCCTCTCCGTCCATCGCGCCACGACCCTTGATGCATCGCCGAAGACAACCTACACGTCCCTCCCTCTCGGCTTCCTGGACAACACCCAACTTCGACTCCCGCTCCAACGTCCGCTCCAACGTCCGCTCCAACTACCGCTTCAACATCTCCACCTCTTCCTAAATCCTCCCACGCCTCGACGTCACCGACCCTCTCCTCGCCGATCCTCTTCCACGCCGCGCCTCTCCACCACGCCAACCGCGGGGGCAACAAATTCCTTCGTCTGCAGAACCCTCGTCCAAGTGAGGACGGGTTCTGCGTCTTTCAATGCCCTGGCAGCCTCTCCCCCGTATCGCGTTCGCCGTTGCGACCTACCCGTTCCCAGCCTCGAGTCCGGCCGACCTCCCGCTCGAAATCGGCGATGAGCTCTACATCATCGAGGAAACGCCCGACGGCAACTGGCTGCGCGGCTACCTCGTAGCCCCTCCCAGTCTGCTCGCCGGACTGACCTCGGTCAAGGGCCAGACCCTCGAGGCCCGCGTCTTCAGTGGAATCTTCCCCCGGAGTTGCGTTGAGGTTCGTGAGATGCTGGGCGAATCCGACGATGGCGACGACAACGACGACGATGTGATGAGCGACGGCGCCGCCACCACGCCTACCACCGGCGATGTTCGTCCCGCGAGCGACTCTGCCAAGAGCGGCGTCACCGGTGGCTCTACGCGCAAAAAGAGAAAGGACGGGGACAGGCTAACGGGCTCGAGCAGGGGCAGAACTCCATTAAAAGAGCTTCCCAACGGAACCCTGGGAGGCTTGTCTATTCCCATCAAGAGAGATCCTGATGCGCCGCGTCCTGCCGCTCCTGTTCCTATGCTGAAGATTGGTGACGAGACCCCGACCTCTGTATCGGAGCCCCTGATCGATGAAATCGCATCGTGCTTGCGAGAATGGCACTCAACCAATCTCCACCAGCTCCTCCTCTCACGACAGTACGCCCGACTAGACAAGCTCTCGCAGCTCATCAACAACCTCAACCTTGCCCGTCAACAATTTCTCTACAACGTCCTCACTGACCACGAATACGATCGATTACGAGAACAGACCGTTTGGGACCTGGTCAGGGTGAACAAGTTATGCGGAGGCGAAGTTATTGTCCGGGACCCCGAGGCTCGTGGTCGAATTCTCACAGCCGACGACTGTGTCGTCAAAGTCACAAAACTGCAATCAGTTATGAGTCTGTTGGACGAGCCTCCTCAGCCAGCCGTTGAGCTGACAGCTCTACATCATCTCTTGGTTGAGATCAAGGGCTTTGCTGGAGCTTCAGTCGAAGAAACTTCCCTCCTTGTCTACCTCGTCAGCAAGCCATCGCATGATAAGCCCTACACCCTGTCAGAGTCCTTCTCCATTGCGGTATCTCCCGGAGGTTCCATCGGGAACTTGGCCAAGAATATCCAGAATCGGACCCTCTTCACCGACTTGTCCTCTCAGGATGTCGGTGATGTGCCTTCTGCCGAATCCGAGCTCTACTTGGTGGTCAAGGTCATGGTTTCTCAACCGATTACACCCACCAAACCGCCCTCTCGATCAGGGGTTGTTCCCCAGAGTTCCTACTCCACCTCACAAATGAAGCCCACGTCTTCTGGCGGGGGCAAGTCTTCTAGGAGAAGCATGATGTGGGGTGGAAAGACAACGCGTTCTCCCTTTTCGAGGGGCTCTCCGGTGACGGGACGGTTAGATTCGTTGACCGAGGACGACGAGCGACCACCAACAAATGGGAGGGAGAGCCGAGATGGATATGGTCCTCCGAGCACCGCAGGCTCCAAGAATGGCCTCCCGGTAGAATCCGTCCAGATGTCAGAACGCACCGTCGGAGTCGGTGTCTTGAGACTCAACTCGATCATGAAGCAGCAAGAAGAGGTTGAACATGTTGTGAACATCTGGTCCGAGTCACCCAGATTTGTACTCGAAAAGGAGGCTGGTGATGACTGGGAACCTTTGGTCAAGGAACTACTTGATAATCCGACAGGACATTTCGAGAAATCAAGGAGGGGGGAGCGATTGCAGGTCCAGCTCAGAGGATTCAATCACGGCGACGCAGATACCTTGATCAAAGCCACACCGACCTTACTCTCTGGAGTTTCCAAGACTAGCAAAATGGGCTTCTCTGGAGCGCCAACGAAGCCTCGTTCAGATATTTACCTGACTCTCAACGACGCAGTTCTCGCCAAGCAGAACCTTCTATCTCGATACGGTGGAAGTGCGACATCCATGCCTAGCAGTCTTAGCGGAACCAACCTGCAGATTACCCTCGAGGTCAGGAGGAACACCGGAGAGCGGATACAAAACTGCATCCATGCGTCCTCCAATACTGACGCGGTGACTACTTTTAAGTCGTTAGCAACGGACAGGGGTAAATCCTGGGGGCAGACGTTGCGCCTGTCGTTGGCATCAGCTGACGTTTCTAATTCTCATGTTGTCATGTTTCTCTCGGATATGCCCAACCCGCCCTTCGCCGTTGCTCATATACCCCTCTGGGACCACCAGGCATTTATTCGCGACGGACTGCATGGGCTCTTGCTCTATAAGATAGACGAGAACACCTCAACGACGCTACCTGGTCCCTCTGGGAAGGGAGGATATCTGTCGCTACAATGGAGCTCCCGAGGCAAGGGCGAGCATTCAGCTGAGGTTACTGGCCCTCTCGCTACCCTCCGCGTGGAGACATACCTCTGCAGCACACGCTTTTCTCAAGACAGAGTTATCTTGGGGCTCCTGAAATGGAAGGAGATGCCCCGGGAGGATGTTCCAGCAGTGTTACGGCAGCTTATCTTCGTTCCAGAAATTGAAGTGGTCAAGCTGCTGAACGACGTACTGGACAGCCTCTTTGGAGTTCTTGTCGAGTTCACTGGCAACGACGAATATGAAGACTTGGTCTTCACGGCCCTAGTCAGGGTCCTTGGCATCGTTCATGACAGAAGATTTAACCTGGGCCCCCTCGTCGACCACTACGCTGAAAACCAGTTCAACTACCCATTCGCCACTCCTTGTCTGGTCCGATCGTTCACCCGACTTCTCCAAAATCCTACCCACCCCGAGAGTGCTCGAAAGCTACGAGCTACCTTCAAGGTTGTCAGGCATATTCTCAAATTCATCACACACGCCCGAGGCCAGCAAAAGGAAAAGGAGGCTGGAATAGGAATCACCTCCAACACCACTCCTTTCACTCGAGATCTCCGCGCAATCTTCAAGGCTCTTGATGCCATGATGCGCAACCCTGCCCCCGCCCTTGTGGGCAGCCAGACCTTGGCCGTTCAGCACTTCCATCAATGGTTACCAGAGCTTGCTGGCCTTTTGACGACGGAAGAAATTCTTCACATTGCCATCGACTTCATGGACTCCTGTACCGAGGTGAAGGGCAAGCTTATCTTGTACAAGCTGGTCCTGATTATGAATTACGGCAAACTGGACCTGTTTGCCCACCCCGATCAGAAGTCCGCCTTGAGCACCAACACCGTTCGATGGATCACCCCTCATTGGGGCCATGCTGACGAGCTTACCGATCAATGGCGAGACCAGATTCGCCTGTGTTGCTCTGTGCTGGCCAGCCAGATAGAACACCTTGGCTCAAACATCCCCGACCACATCCCCAAGATCATCGACTCTTACTTGTCAATTCTCGACGCGCCTCCCAAGCCAAGGGGTCGCCTATCACTCTTGTTCCCATCTACCTACCCATTTCCTGCCAAGCCTGTCACAGACGAGGTTGACTTTGACGAGGCATTGGTTGAACTCTCGGCCGTTTTATCCGCTATATCTAATACCTCTTCGGGGATGCAGGTTGAGCTGACTGATGACGACCTCACTACGATTCTAGAGAATCTCCTACGAGTGCAAATGAGCGTCCTGAAGGGCGAAGCGTACCCCGCAGAATGGCTTAGTGTGCATATTCACCACCACAAGTCTATTATGCGTGCCCTTGAATACCTAGCTAGTATCATGCTGGTTTCGTTCCTCCCCGACCCTGATGATGCAGAGAGCTTCAACACCGAATTATGGAAGCTGTTCTTTACGACTCTTCTCAAGCTTGTGGGCAGTACGTCATTGGCTTTGGAGACGTTCCCCGAGCAGAAGCGAAGAGCAGTATGGAAGATTGCTGGCGATGTCCGGGAGCATGGCGCAGAACTCCTGCGTAGGACTTGGGAGGCCATTGGCTGGGAGACTACCCCCGATGAGCGATCTCGGTATAGCCTCGTCAAGATGGGCGGGTACCAAGTTCAATATGTCCCGACCCTCGTGGGCCCAATCGTCGAGCTTTGCTTGAGTGTACACGAAGGCCTTCGAAAAATGGCTGTCGAGGTTCTCCAGACCATGATTGTCAGCGAGTGGACTTTAAGTGAAGACCTGTCCGTCATTCAGACCGAAACAATCGACTGCCTGGACATCTTCTTCAAGGAGAAGCCTCTGACCGAGAGCATTCTTCAGAAGCTATTCATCAGGGAGCTTTTAGAGCGATTTGAAGGGCTCGAAAATATTCCAGGCGAGCCGCTGTACACTGCCGTGCGTGAACTTATCGGCACTTTTGACGAGTTCCTCGATCTTCTGGTCGCGGTTCACAGCAGCGATGGTACTGGTGAAGCCACACACCTCATCAACAGACTGCGCCTCATGGAGTTCCTCCGCGATATGCAGAAAGAGGAGATCTTCGTCCGCTATGTCCACCAACTGGCAGATCTTCAAGCCGATTCAAGGAATTACGCGGAGGCTGGCCTGGCACTGCGTCTTCATGCCGATCTATACGAATGGGATCCTATGAGCCAGACTCCTGCTCTTCCTGACCCGGAGTTCCCCGCGCAAACCCAGTTTGAGCGCAAGGAGAAGATCTATTTTGACATGATCAAACACTTCGAGGAAGGAGAGTCTTGGAGCAATGCTTTGGCTGCCTACAAGGAATTGCAAGTACAGTACGAGACGAACATCTTCGACTTTGCCAAGCTAGCTAGGACCGACCGGGCGATTGCGACTATCTACGAAACGATCTGCAAGAGCGACAGGCTCATCCCCAAGTACTTCAAGGTTGCTTACAAGGGACTGGGCTTCCCTGGTAATGTTCGGGACAAGGAATACATCTACGAGGGTTCCCCCACTGAGCGGGCCTCTGCCTTCACCGACCGCATGCAAGAGCAATATCCTTCAGCCCAGATTGTTACTGGTGGTGATGTGGACGATGTGGAGGGGCAGTTCCTGGTCATCTCGGTCGTTACACCTCACCGCGACCCATCTCACCATGTATTCCAGCGAGCGCGGGTTCCACAAGTGATCCGGGACTTTCTCCTATCTTCTCACCCGCAGAGCTTCTCCGTTTCCACGAAACGCAGCACAACAGGCCCTGTCAAGGAGCATTATGCCGAGAAGTTCGTGTTCACCACTGCCGATCCGTTCCCGACCATCCTCCGACGAAGCGAGGTTGTCGAAACCCAGGAGATCAGGCTCGACGCCCACGAGACGGCATTGGAGCGGATCGTGCGCAAGACGCAGGAAATGACGGCCCTCGAACGTCGGGTGGTTGAAGGCGACTACGAAAACGCGCAGCTGTTACTCGATGCCGTGACTGTTTCCGTCAATCCCACCTCTGAGAACAGTGTTGCATGTTATCGCCAGTTGCTACCGGAACCCAAGGAAGAAGACGAGGACGATGATGAGGATGAAGAAGCGGAAGAAGTCCAGCTGAGCCCGCAGGATAGTGCGATCAAGATGGCACTCGTCGACCATGCCATTATGATCAAGAGGTGCCTGGCAATGTTTGCTCGAAGCTCGAATGAGCTCCTTAATCGAAGGCACGAGGAGCTGCAAAGATGTGAGTTAGATGCCTATTGGGCTTGACTATCAGTCAACTAACCACCGAGCTAGTCTTCGAGAGCACCTTTGCCCCTGAGATCGCGCACTTCGCCCCTGCGCAGCCGCTACGCGACAACACAACCACCCCATCGCCCACTTGGAAACGATCGTCACGAACGTCTGACCAAAGCCCAAGGCAGCTGAGCATTGGGAATGGTGTCACTGCCGAGGAAGCGTCTGTAATCAGGCCAGTCTCTATGCGCCACAAAGGCGCACGACTTAGCTTCTTAGGCGGAAAGAAGAGAGAGCCGGATTTGCCGACTGAGCCTGAGGAGAGCGCCGTGGACGTGGAAACGTCCAGCAACCATAGCCGCAGTCTCAGCCACACCCAAAGCAGGGACAGCCATAACCATAACCGCCGGCATAGCTTCTTCCGGACTCAATCTCACGAAGAGAAGCACGAAGGTGACCCCCACGGTGGTTTCGTCAGCAGAGGAAGCGTCGAGGTTGTTAGACAATTGGATGACAAGCCAGGCGAGAAAACTGGCGGCGGGCTGAGCAAGAAGAACAGCGTGCGGAAGAGGTTCAGCATGCTCAAGCTGGGCCGGAAGGGCAACAAAGGAAATGATATGATGGGTAGCCTGGATGAGGAGTAGGACTACTTCCGGGCTTACTTTGGGCGATACAATGTCGGCTTTGAAGCCGGTGGCACCCGGTGTTCCGGGATAATGGAGGCGCGATCCCACGACGACCCTCCTCGATGACGGCGGGCAGGAGACCCTGCCTGATATTTTTTCACTTCATCTTCGCTTCTCGACGTGGCCCTTTTTCACTTTATTCCTTTTGTTTGAAACTTATAAAGACGGCAAGCACAACGCTTTGCATATAGTTTGACATGGGGGGGAGGAGACTACCAAGACAACAACAGAACGGGACAAGGGATCACTAGACAGCAAGCGTGAGACAGGACGCTTGGTTGACGAAGAGTTGGTCACCTCCCCCCTGCTGGGGAACAGGGGGTTTCGGATGTGTTGATACCTCGCCGGCCTGGATGATGGACACGGGCTGGCTTTTCTTTGCTCTTCTATTTTTTTGCTTTCTTCCTGTAGCTTGGTGTTCTGGATACCTACGATATTGTGTATACCTAGGAGGGGCATTGTCTCGAAAAAAAACTAAATACTTCCATGTTCTGAGGTTGGTTTCATGACATGTTGCCTGACTGAGTCTGCTGTCAAACGTGAACTGCCATTCAATCAACTAGACTACTATTTCGCACAACTGAATCCAAACCTTTTCAATATATCTCAATTTCACCAAGATACCATCTCCATCTCGGAACTCCTTGTCATCTCCGAAATCCGAGTTTCCCTCGTCGAGGCATGTCAAACATGTCTCTACGATCTTGCAGTACTTTTTACCCATTTCTTGCTCCAGGCGGCTTCCTCTGGCTAGCTCGAGAAAGTGTTCCTTCATGGACTTGGGATTCTGAAGTAGCTGAGAGCTAGCGGCGTTGCCGTCCTCTATCCCCAGTCCCGGGCCTTGCTGTGCAAGCCCTTGCGGGCCAGGATAAGTGACGAAGCTTTCCCACAATCCAATCTCCAACATGCAAACACCAACGCTGTAGATGTCGTGTCTCATTTCGTATTTGTTTTGCAGCGCGGCACCTCGACGAGAGGGGTGACGATAGATATCCTTCTCCCAATCGTTGTCGACAACACGACGCGTCCCACCACCAGCGTTGCGAAGCACATCGAAACCGACCAGCACGGCTGTCTCTTCCGGGGTGTTTTTTTTATAGTAGCAGGTGGTTCCCTATGTCTCTGGTCGCCACCGGTCAGAACGAGTATAGTCTCGGGCCGAATGTTCTTGTGAACGAACTTGTACACATGGACGAAGTTCACAGCATTTACCAACTGACGAGCGAGATTGAGACGCTGGGGGAACAAGTGGTGCTTATCGTGAGGCCCGCGGAGGAGATGAGCTCGCACACTCTCCATTTCCGGATGGGTGTCGGGGATGCGGAACACAAACGAAAGACCCTTGGTGTCGATAAAGGGATCAGCTTGACTGAAATGTCGACCTCGCCCTTGAGCACCGACTTGCATTCAAGTAGCCCAAAGGTGAATGGATCGGCGTGTCGGAGTCTCTCGGCGAAGTTGCGGATGTCTTCCCTCACGTCTTCCATGTGGAGCATTGACTTGCAAGTGACAGGATCAAGCATCACCGTCACGTTCTTCCCTCTTCGCTGCGCCACGCTGACCGGGCTGAAAGGGACGGCGCGGATGCTTTGTATCTCGAGGCCGTTTGGTTCGAGGAAGATGGTGCGTTTGGGATCGCTTCCGTCCGACCTCAGCGCCATGCGTACGTGCTTCGCAGCTTGGATAAGGGATTTCGAATCGTTCAGGGCCGTGTTCTCCAGGTTCTTAGCTGTGGCTTCGAGCTGCTGGTCCACCTTATTGCTGGGGCTGTTCATGATAATGAACCAGCTCGACCAGTAGGTTTGAATCCGGGCCTCGATTTTCTCAATGGCCTTCGCAAGATCCCCCTCTTTGAAGACATACTTCACTTTCTTGGTGTTGGTCGCCAAGAATGCTTTTGCAGGTCTTGAAAGAGGCGTGTTCAGAGGCCTGAGGCCCTCCAACTTGGAGTTGATGTCATGCAAGTCGGTCTGCAAATCGTGTAGGCAACGGGTTTGGAGGTTGATATATTCCTCGGACAACTTGTTCACCGACCCTTTCAAGACCCCAAGTTGGGCATCGATGGTCATCCATATCCACTCAGATCGATGAGCGAGGTTGCTGAGTCGGGTGCTTGCGTTTTTGAACGACTGAAGCTTCTCATAGAGATCTTTGGCTCTCTTGATGCAGACGTCGACGACACCGACCAAGCCGGCGATGGCCATACCTAACTCAACGCCCGACATTCTTCTGTCCGTTGACGCGATGGAAGAGCTTGTCGAGACGAGTCGGTTCCTCTGGATGAATCACAAAGCTGTGCGTGGCTTCACCCGCTCCTTTAAGCAGCGCTTCCCGCATCTACGTAGAGCTCAGGGGGAACCCAGCATTCATAAACTATCATACGGTGTTACATAACAGCCATTCCCCTGTCTAGCCCTTGATCTTTGCTTGGATGCTATATCCGAGCCTCATGATGATGCCTGAGGGAAGTTTCGCGGCCTCACCGCCTCGCTACTCTTTCCCTCCTTGGGAAGTTGCACGAAGGGGCCTGCATGCAACCACATCAGAGTCTACTACGCCATACCGCCAGGCTCCAGCCGAGAACATTGTAAGTGAATCACTAACTCGAGATGTCTATTGGTAGGGATTGAAAGGGCGCTCAGCGCCGGTTCCCTTGGTATCAGCAATAGACAGCAACCTCCCACATCATGTCTGACCTCCCTGACCTTGTCCGGGACACGAAACTAAACACTCAGATCATCGAAGAATATGTCTTCCATGAACAATATGAAGCGGAAGATGACTCGCGACCTAGGAAAAAAGTGGAGGCATGGAAGAGAACACAAATGCTAGGCGGAGGCGGCTACGGTGAAGTGTGGCTTCATCGCTGCTTGACTGGGAAACAAGCGAGCGAACTGCGAGCCGTCAAAACGATCGCCCGGCCTTCCGACATGAATACAAACAACCTACGCGAACTGGAAATCATGGCAAAGTTCTCCCAGCGGCGAGTAAGTTTGTACCCCAAGACTGTTACCCCTGTTCGCATGGAAAGACACCAACGTGATATCTAGTTTGACCCGTACTTCGTGAAATTTCTTGGATGGTACGATGATCCTAGAGCACTCTATATTGTGATGGAGTACCTTAGCTTGGGTGACCTCAAGAGCTACATAGCTGCGAACGCTCCCTTGGCCGAGGTGGACGTTCGAGAAATAACATTCCAAGTGCTGGAGGGCCTGAAAATCATGCATCAGGAGGACTTCGCACATCGTGATATCAAACCCGACGCAAGTTACTAATGGCCCCTGCGTTCCAACGTCGGCTAACGATCATCGATAGAACATTCTCATTAAGAAGAAACCGCCTCAACACAAGTGGTGGGTGGTAATCAGCGACTTTGGCATCAGCAAGCGCGTTACCGCCCTGCAGACACCGACGTCGTACAACGGTACGCTGTTTTATATGGCTCCGGAACTCTGCATACGCGAACCTGGCGAGATTAATTACAAGGTGGCCGATGTGTGGTCCTTGGGAGCAACCGTCTTTTACATGCTGACAGGAACCACTGTCTTCGAGAATGAGCGATACTCGGATAAATTCTCCGAGAATCCGCATGTGTTTCCAGCTGAGGAGCTGGAGAAACGCGGAGTTAGCAATCTTGCTATCGATTTTATCCAGCTTTGCATGAAACGGACGCCTCTTGATCGCATCAAGCCAGAACAAGCGCTGAACCACCCATGGTTCGAAGAGCAAAATAATGACGCCCCCCCCTCTTTCTCAACCCGGCCTAGTCTTGAGGTACATATACACATATATATCTTCTTACTCCCCGTGTCCCCTTGATCTTACTGCTACTCTCTGTATACCAACCTCTTATTTCTCACCTTTTCATCCAGCTGACGACCATTAGCAACTTCAACAAGCCGACAAAGCCCACCATGGTCCTATTCAAGACGATATTGGCAGTGAGCCAGACCCATGGGACACGATAGAGTCGACGGATTGTACTGCAAAACCTCCTAACACCAACACCGGATCCCCGCCCGCATCCCCAACTGGATCCCCGACCAGATCGCCGAAATCATCGCCGACTGAATCGCCGACTGAACTGCCGGAAGATCTGCCTCTATTCATCCACGATGAGACCGAGCACCTATTTGTCCCACGAAAGCTTGAGGGAAACGGGGGTTCCCAGGCTATACCTAGGGAAGCGTGGTATATAAACGAAAAAGGACAATCATGTTGGAGCCCCTATTTTTACAATGGGCAGCTTAATGATACTCCACCGCCACCACAACCTAGCCAATTTGTGCCGTCGCCATGGTTCAGTCCCTATAACACGACAAGACAAGTTGTTTGGTACAACTCAATTCAACCTGTCGTTTGTGGGTATTTATATTACAACCCGGTTCAACATTCTAGTTATGTTGATGGGCCAAATTGCCCCGAAATCAGGACGCCCTGGACATAGCTGGTCATGGAAGAGCACTGACGAGTACTGGAGGGGTCCCCTGCGATACCGTAGAACACTGAATACTGAATACTGAATAATACTAATTGATGGGCCAAATTCTATCCTGAAGACTGCGGCGAGTGGTTGTAAGCGTGCACTTCCCGAGGAACCTAAGCTACTGTGCTAACGCTGAACTCCCTATTTTAAATGGGGTTATTTACCTCAATGACCAAAGTTGTAATATGCCAAAAGGTACTCTGCCTTTATGACTGAAACTTGAGGAGTAATTAGAGTCCAAAGACCCGTCCCGTTCTTAGGGAACGTCTATCAGATAACGAGTAAACTGGCTCTCTAACCCTACCCCTTCCTTGTCTCTTCGTGGTTTATTCTGAAATGTGGAAAATTCTAAGCATGTTCTTCGTAGTCCTCCCCGTCTGCAATAATTATTGAATAAACTCCGTACGGTGGCACCTTAGCTCAACTCCGCCAAAAGTGCAACAACCTAAATCCCGGGTTTTCAATATCCCTAAATGGGCCATTGTGCGCATTACCGTCTGACTGTCTGACCTATCTAACTGTCTGTCTAGTTAACTGTCTGTCTGTCTGTCTGTCTGTCTGTCTGTCTGTCTGTCTGTCTGTCTGTCTGTCTGTCTGTCTGTCTGTCTGTCTGTCTGTCTGTCTGTCTGTCTGTCT